>CAWUFW010028304.1:0-22462 GCA_963921515.1 Calotriton arnoldi | reverse complement strand
TTGACATGTGTAAATACAATACTAACAATGTGTCTCTCTTCTACACACAGGGGATCCTGATGTGAGTCCAGATACTGAACAAGAATCTGAGACCCAGGCTACGGATGACACTGAGACCTCCAGTGGGTCTGTCTTGACGTCCTCCTCGGACGATGACGAACAACCTGGCATCTCCGGTGTGGGTCAGCATGCAGCACCAGCACCAGTAACAACAGCAGCCCCAGCGACCACTCATGCAACATCTGTGAACACCCTGATGCCCAGGACCCGCACAGACACACCAAGACCACCAAACCCTGGAAGAACAGCAACACAGGCCATCCCGGAGTTGGCAGGAAACATCACCCCTGACAACAATGAAGGAGGACCTGTCCTGTCAGTGCATGCCACGCCAGGTTCTTTTCGTGCCGGTAGGGTTAGGGGTGGTGTGAGGGTGCGTGGTGGGAGGACATTACCACCAGCTGGTGCTGATGATGGAGAGGACCCACAGCTGACTCGCATTTTCCATGCGTATCGAGAATGCACTGGAGACTTTGGCCAGGTTGTTGGGATCCTCAAGGAAATCAAACAGCAGCAGGCTGGCCATTTTGACCGGATGGACCAACATATGGAACGTATGGAGTCCAACTGGTCAAAAATAGATGACCTCACTGCGGTGCACAGGGACGTACTCACCAGCATCCGCCAGATAGCTACCAACATGACCCCACCTCCCTGTGTGCCCCCTACATCTGTTGCCTCAACATCTGCAACTGCCACAGGGAGGGCTGAGGGCACTGGCGATGAGTCCCCTTCAACGCAGCAGCCTGCAACTGAGGGTCCCCCTCCTCAGAAGAAGAGGGGACGTCCGTGGAAGAAGGACAAGAGACAGTGATGGCCATGTATCCCCCCAGGAAGGAGCGAAATGCAACCGATATCCTCCTCTGTGTGCAAAGCATACACTCTGTTGACAGTCACTGGACTCCCCCACATGGGTTGGAGGGTCCAAACTGGACAATATTCTAAAATGACTGTGGACTTTTCTCTGAGACTTCTCATCTATCACAACATACCAACTCATATGTGAACTTTGGATTACTAATTTGTACAGTACTTACCCTTGATTGTAACATTCATCACATGCACTCAAATAAATTCATATTCACACAATACGTGAATCATTTGTCAATTCTAGAATGTCCAGTCAATCGGACTGATGATCAGTATCACATGGCATTGTCAACAAATGGACAGCAGAAGTTTAGCTACCGTCTACTAATAAAAATGTAACATGACCTATATGAGGGATAAACACGACAAGGTAAACACAACACACCTAGTACCTGCCACATATATTCATTGCCTCCACTGTTGTAAGATTGAACCATTGAACTGCACAAACAATAATAATTGTCTCATGGAATTAACATCAGGGCATATATACAGGTTTTAAATTCATGTTGGATGTGTGGAAACAGACAAGGCACACCTCTATGTGGCTCACAGGTTTATTATACAGCCACAAGCAGTTTCCTTCAACACAAGCCAGAGCAGATGACAGTGTCAATGACCACATTGAACCAAAATAATCTGGGAAAGGAAATTACAGAACAGAGTGTGTATCATTGATTCATGATCCAAATGATTTTACAATATTGCAACTCCATTGTGTGTCTCCAAGCTCACAAGTATCCACACAACAGCCAATAGGACCCTGTGAAGGAGAGACATAGAACAATCTTGAATACAGCATCCAGTTTAAGACAAACCTCAAAAATTGTTACCCTATTATTCATTGTAAAATCTCTACAACAGCTAGGAGTAATGTCAACACTGTACTGGTGACCATCATGACTCAATATACACTGTCCAAAAGCAATGATCATGTCAAGTTGCATGCACTCACACTTATCTAAACATAGCCTGCAACATACACATATCATGTTAAAAAAGGCATAAACAAAGAATCGGAGAATACTTACACTCATGTAAAAAAGTTGTTAATGAGCTGTCTCCTAACATCCTCCTCCTCCACCTCCTCCTCACTGGCAACGTGCCCCGGCCTGTATCCTCCCCTGCTGGAGGCAGTTGGTCCCCGTCATCTTGGATGAGAGGTAGCCCCTTCCTCACTGCCCGGTTGTGTAGCATGCAACATACTATGATGATTTTGCACACCTTTTGTGGTGCATATTGGAGAGCTCCTCCGGTCCGGTCCAGGCAGCGCAATCTTGTCTTTAGCAAGCCAAATGTCCGCTCTATCACTGCCTGGTCTGCCCATGTGCCTCATTGTACCGTACATGAGCAGGGGTCACAGGGTTCCTCAGTGGTGTCAGCAACCACAGCATGTTGGGGTATCCAGAGTCTCCTACATTTAACACGAGACAAATCAGTTGGTGCAAAGTAGGGTACAACATGACATACAGGTTACACACACCAGAAACAGACATCACTCACCAACTAGCCATGCACGCTCATTTTGCAGCTGCAACATCATCTGTGGGATCCGACTATTCCTCATTATGTGTGCGTCGTGGGCTGATCCAGGGAAACGCACACAGACATGTGATATGATCATGTCGGGCAGACATACCACCAGGGCATTGATGGAATGAAAGTGTTTCCGATTTCTGTATGTCTGTTCATTGGCCTGTGGTGCTGTCAAAGCCACATGTGTCCCATCTATTGAGCCTATGACATTTGGCATGTGTCCCAATGCATAAAAGTCAGATTTAATCCCTGGATACTGCTGTGGTGTTGGGAACCGGATGTAGAGGTTGAGATATCGCAACATGGCCTCACACACATCACGGAGCACACGACTGAACATAGTCTGTGACATCCCACCAGCAGAAGCCACAGTATGTTGGAATGTCCCTGTGGCAAAAAAATGAAGAGCCGCCATCACCTTAACCTTGGGGGTCAGGGCAAAGGGATAAGTGCGTCCAGGTAGCAAATGGGGGGCCAACTGTTCTGCCAAATTCTCAATGAGTCGTCTTGTGAATCTGTAGCATCTGATGGTGTCCCGTTCGACCATGGTCTCTAGGTCGGGGAAGGGTCTGTGGACAGCTGGACTCCTGTGGGACATATGTAGAAGGATTTCAACATATTGATATCACACTTTCAAATCTCGTTAGTAACATCCAACAATTCAACTACATCTTCAGGGCAACACACAATCAATTCAGATGTGTGAGATGGAGCTAATACACAATTGAAAGCGACGTAACCCTGGTAAACATCCCATGTTGTCATGTAATACTCAACAATAACAGTGGTGTACTGTGACTGATCACTGGTGTCTGTCACTGTCCATTTGATCAAACGTCACATACTCAAAACACATCTCATAACTCCTCAATATGTAGATGTATGTAACACCCATCACATGTTTTGAAGGTACACAGATATGGATCATGTCTTGCAACCGAGCGGGAACTCAAGTTACAGACAGCTTGTCACCATGCACTGCACTGTCATGGAGTGGACAATCTCATGCTGACATGTCAGACATACACGTACAATAACATACACATCATTAACAGGAAGGGTAGCACATATGTATCTTCTCCATGCCTACATGTAAATCAGTGCCCCAAAGACACAACACCAACTCACATGACTGAGACAAGATGATGACTCTGTCTGAATATTATGAAAACATCAGCAAGTCAGTGTCGGTGTAGTACAAGACTCAGATACTGTGCATACACTCAAAATTCAATCACACAATGGTCTTTTCCACACATATCCAGAAAATGCAGTGAATATGTGTGGAAGTGACCTGGGTTGACACAATGATCCCCTGGGACTGTGTCCAAGCATAGGAGGGTGATCTGTGAAGTGGTCACTCACAGTTGCAGTGTACCACACAAACAATGCATTTGGTGCACAATAAGCTTAGCCCATCATGGGAGTGTGTGCAGTCAGGTTCCAGGTCCATTCTGACATGTGGTTCATACCATCCAGACAGGTCCTTCAGAATGACACGAACATTTGCCTTACTGTCTGACATGATGAGTGAACATTGTAGTGCGCCAGAGCCACATCCAGGCTGAGGCGGACGCATCGAGTGGGTGTTCAATACAATGGCGTTGGAGGCGGGTGAGTATAGCATGGATGCGTGAGCCACAGCCAGGCCGAGGCGGACGCATCGAGTGGGTGTTCAATACAATGGCGTTGGAGGCGGGTGAGTATAGCATGGACGCGTGAGCCACAGCCAGGCCGAGGCGGACGCATCGAGTGGGTGTTCAATACAATGGCGTTGGACGCGGGTGAGTATAGCATGGACGCGTGAGCCACAGCCAGGCCGAGGCGGATGCATCGAGTGGGTGTTCAATACAATGGCGTTGGACACGGGTGAGTATAGCATGGACGCGTGAGCCACAGCCAGGCCGAGGCGGACGCATCGAGTGGGTGTTCAATACAATGGCGTTGGAGGCGGGTGAGTATAGCATGGACGCGTGAGCCACAGCCAGGCCGAGGCGGACGCATCGAGTGGGTGTTCAATACAATGGCGTTGGACGCGGGTGAGTATAGCATGGACGCGTGAGCCACATCCAGGCAGAGGTGGACGCATTCATTGGCTGTTGATCGTCATGCTGACAGACGCGCATTTTGCATCGTGTAAGAATCCCGTGCGGAAAAATTCGGTTGAATTTTGACACAAATGTATTAAAGTCTATGTTGTGATGATGAGCAGATTTTGAACGTCGCGGTGGGCGTGTACGATGCGTGCAATGTGAGGATTGGACTAATTCATACAATGCGAACAACTCAGACCTATTGCTTTGGAGGCATGTTACAGAGTCCGTCTCTGCTGCACAGATATAAGTCAGTATGTTCCCAAGATTATTCACTTGCCTGCACTACATGCTGCTTGACTGCACTTCTACATCTCTCTGCAGCTGTCTCTGCATCCTATTGGAGTCACCATGGCACGTACTGTGGAGAGGGCCCCTTCATTTACTGAAGAGGAGAACCAGGCCCTGCTGGACAGCCTCCTCCCACAGTACAGCAAGCTATATGGCAAACCAGGGGAGCAGGTGAGTATTGATTACACTGCATGTACAAAATTGAATGTCAAATAACTGTCCCTCGAGCACTGTGATCCCAAGGGCATGCATGCAGACATATTTGGAGTAAATCTTACAGTGTGTAGACATATATGCACAGGAAAGGTAAAGTGAGGTAGTAGTGTGTGTTGTGGGTCAGACTTCCCTGCACTGTTCTCATGTTTCGCAGGGAGGTATTCACACAGGACAACTGCCCATGATGATACTTGTCTTCCCTTTAGACATGAAATGCCAGTCTGACCATGACTCATATGTCCATGTGTTTGATGCTTAGGATGTACCAGATGGAGTAATGGTGTATCACCATGTCATCCTTCCAGGTCAACGCCCATCAGAAGGCAGAGATTTGGCTGACCATCACCTGTGCCGTGAGATCGGTGGGGGCCTACCATCGCCGCCGCCGCCCCTGCCAGAAGAGGTGGCAGGACCTCCGTGGCTGGACCCGGAAGATCGCAAGGGTCCAGCTGAAGCTGTCACCTCCTCGCCAGAGGGGTGGACGACGGACACTGACCCCCCACATGCTGAGGATTCTGGCGGTGGTCTTCCCTGACCTTGATGGGCAGTTGAAGGCCAGACTGCAGCAAGAAGGGGTGAGTACATGCTATGTCTTTATACTAGGTATGTAATGCTTGTTTCCCTCCCTCAGCCTGCTCACCCTCTCACGGGTCGTATGTCTGCTTAGACAACACTTCAAGGGCAATTTCTGAGTAGACCCCATTATCATATGACGGCCAGGTTTGTCCCTCCCTGTCTGTGACATGTGTCACTTAGGATCTGTGTATGTGCAGTACTCCAAGGTTATTGTGATCAGCACCATTTCCAAAAGGTGTATAGAGTTTACCAACATGAGTGCTGTAATAGTCTGACATGTGTCCGCACATTGCCTATAAAATGATCTGTGCTCTGTGTGTAACATACATATAGCTTTGAAGAGGCAGATCTAGAAAAACACTGGTGTTTGAGATATATGCTACACACCCGTGCAGCAGGTGAGACCAATGTTGAAGCCTCAGACAATTGCAATGGATAATTGTCCAAAAGGGTGTAGTCACCTGCATGTTGCTCCGTGTAATCCCACATTGGACACGGCCCAAGGACCAGTATGCCAACTGAGCCCAAATGAGAAACTGTCACATCAGTGTTTTCTGTGTCAGGCAACCCCTTCTACATTGCAAAGTCGATTCTCATGTGTCTGAGTCTGTGACAGTGTGAACATGCCGGACTTTGTACAAGAAGACAGGTAGTTGATACATGTAATCTGGACAGACAGCAAATTCTTGTAATCTGGCTAAAATACACAGGACGGAACATGTGTGTCTCATCCCTTGACTCTGCATGATGTAGGCTTTGACATTTATGCTCATGCAGCATCACTTCATTCCTGGTTACTATGAAATAGGTCCTGTGGACAGATGTGTTCATTAATGTAGTCCAATGCCAAAGTAGCCCAACATGACCTTGTCAGAGTCTTGGACTTGGGTGTTGCACAAAGGGAATATGTAAACTTGAGAACTACAGATGTGGCTTGGAAGGGGATTTCATGTTTGTGACACAGTGCTGACTTAAACCTTGTGATTCACTGGCCAGCTAACAATTGTCAGTACAGACTGTTTATGCAGACATGCGAGTGGCACAGTATGCCACATTGAGAGATTGTGAAGATGCACTATTTGAACTGGTCTGTTGTCCTGCATTCAGACCATTATTGCATTGACTTTCATGACATGTGCCCACCTTGATGTTTGGTGATGCCAGTATTTTAGACATGACAACTTTGATACAGTCCATCCCATTTGCTGTGTCACTTCCAGTCTCCCCTAAATGAGAAGAACGATATGTGTAATGACACATTACAATCATGTGCATCACAGATCAGACGACCGGCAACTAAGTGCGTTTTTGGTCATGTATTTTGTGGTCCATGTTACACATCAGACAAAGGTTTCCATTGCCAGTATGTGTTTGTGGACAAAGGTTTACTGGCAGAATGACAAGTGCCATGTTCACATATGTGCAAGGAATGAGAAAGGTGCCAATGACATTATGCAAGGCTTTGCTCTGTGATGTGTTGTACTTGTACTCATGTGTCAAGTCTATGCAGTTGACTGATATGAATCTGTTCATCTTCCTTGTTCACAGCATCACCTATGTCAAGTGGAGGAGACGATTCCACGGACCTTGAGGAAGCGGGTACCCAGACTGGATCCACTGTGGAGGAGGAGGAGGAGGAGGGACCCAGTGGCACGGAGGGTGAGGGGAGCCACGCCGAAAGCATGTCGGACACAACAACCTCTGCCGATGACCTGTCAAGCACCGGCGACGACTCCCTTGTGGTGTTGGATGAGGACATGTCAGGTCCCACTACATCTGCGTCTGTCCCCACCACCACCACCACCACCACCTCCACCCTCCCAGCTGGTCACAGGTCAAAGGTCCGTGGACACACCCGTGTCTCCTTCGTGCCAGGCACCGCTGCCCCTGCATCAGTCCCCCTGCTGCCCTGAGTGTGGAGTCTGTGGACCTTCTCAAACAGATCGATGTGGGGCAGACATCCATTCTGAGTGTCCTCCATGCACACACCGGTCTGTTGACATAATTGGTGTCGTTCATGGAGGGCATCTCATCAAACCTGTCTGCCCTACAGCGGGGAAATCAGTCTATTGCCTCCTCACTGACGGCAGCAGTGTCCCTCCTCCAGCAGTCCCTCACCCATACCTCCCCTGCCCCATCCACAGTCACCACTACCCTGCCTGTCCAAAGCACACACACACAGGCACATACACACACCCCAACGGACACAAGCAGCACACAGACACCCAAGACAAAGTCTAAACAGGCAACAGGCACAGTCCGGGGACTGACAGCACACACACAGGGGAGAGGGAGAATACAGTCTCACACACATCCAAAACCACTCGTCATTCCTCACCAACCTCTCCCTCCAAGAACCCTACCCATGACTCTCCTGCCACACGCTCTAGCCAGCGGCTCTTCCTCTGTGACCTTGGCCTCGTCCCCAAAGATACAACAGTCACAGCTAGCAAGGGGAGGAGGAAATCTCCAGGCACAGAGAGGAGTCCCACCCCTAAACACACACCCTTCCCTGAGTCCAAGCCCCCCACCCGTAAATCACCCAGGTCCCCAAAATCTGTACCAGCACAAGCATCCCACACTTCACCTCCCCATCCACTTCCTCACAGTCCCAGGCCAAACATACCATGGATCAGACCTCACACCCCATCACAGTTTACCACACACCCCATTACAAAGTCCCCAAGAAGCTCAGGCCTTCCCCCACTCACACAAGCACTTCCCCTCCAAATGCACACCCTCTCCAGTCTGATCCTGACACTGCAATGGAGCACCCACCCCCTCAAACGGAACAGGCCACTTCAGTGGAGCCCCCACCCCCTCAACCGGAACAGGCCACTTCAGTGGAGCCCCCACCCCCTCAACCGGAACAGGCCACTTCAGTGGAGCCCCCACCCCCTCAGCCCGAACAGGCCACTTCAGTGGAGCCCCCACCCCCTCAGTCCATACTGGCCATTTCAGTGGAGCCCCCACCCCTCAACCGGAACAGGCCACTGCAGTGTCGAGCGACTCCACCCCAGTTCCCATCCCTCCCTAAACCCTGCAAGGTCACCCCTAGTCATGTCCCTGCGGTGCCTGGCATGCCCTTACAGATGCCCCTCTGAGGGGATATGTCCCCTACTTGTAGCAGTGCAGGCAGGTGAGGGAGAGAGAGTTCATTATATCCCCCCTGAAGGACTTTTTGGAATGGACTGGCCATTGGCCTTCTTGTTATTGCAGTCCTAAAGTTGATACAAAGGCTGAATAAAGCAATTTTTTTTTTTGGAGCTTTGCATTTCGTGTTCCTCAGTCTGTGAACTTGTCTAATAAAATTGGTGTTGAAATCTTTGTTTGTGACAATACTGATTGGGCAATGTGATGGACCGCATGTGGTCGATGGTATATGTGTCATATTAACGTATGTATCAGAGTCAGCATTGACTGCTATTGCAGGTTGTCAAGAACCACAATGTTTTGTGCATGGAATGTGACATGCTTTTAAGACCCTCACATCTTTGACTTACACTTTTGCACATAGGCCGTGCTGGGATTTGTACACATTGTACCATTTTTTGATGTACAACCGTCTACGATTGACATGCAGGATAGCGCTTTGCTGATTGACAAGTCATCTGTCGCATCAGTACAACTTGGTTAACATGAAGTTTGACTACATGCAGATGATTCTGGAGGCACACATGTACAGAGGGTGATGCAAACAAAGTGTTTGGTGTGTTGTAATATTTGGATCCATGACCGTGTGTAATTCAGACATGGTGGACCCCTGCCATGGCCAAGCAGGACACAGCTGGGCTTCCACAGTTGGGAGATCAGCTCATGGCACTGTGTTTTCTCTGTGACATATCCTGGGCCCATGGTGTGTGTCATGTTAGCATTTGTCCCTTGTTCAAGTGCCATTTCATACCAAGACTGTAGTCCCTGCAGATGTTCATGTTTGAGAATCTTGCTGTGTGCTGAGTATGACAGTGATGGTGGTGTTAGACCCCATACCACCAATGTGCTTGATAATGCTGGGGGATTGAACCCCATACTCACCTCTTTGTGACTACAGTGAGGGGGGGTTATACACCATTCCACCTATGTGCTTGATGATGCTGGGGGATTGAACCCCACACTCACCTCTTTGTGACTACAGTGAGGGGGGTTTATACCCCTTTTCACCTATGTGCTTGATGATGCTGGGGGATTGAACCCACATTCACCTCTTTGTCACTACAGTGATGGGTGTATGTCAAATATAGATCTTCATGTCTACATTGTAGTGTCAGTTCACACACTTCAACACTATTTTGGCAGTTCCGCAGTGGGGGAGTGTTCTCCCTCCACCCCTTGTGGGGTGGAGATTGCATGGGGGTGATAGGCATCTACCCCCCTATGGTTGGAATATGCTGGGAGTGATAGGCATCCATCCCCCTATGGGGTGGGGAATGCTGGGAGTGATAGGCATCCACCCCCCTATGGGGTGGATAATGCTGGCTAGGATCTGCTGGGAGTGATAGGCATCCACCCCCCTATGGTTAGGATCTGCTGGGAGTGATATGCATCCACCCCCCTATGGGGTGGGGAATGCTGGGAGTGATAGGCATCCACCCCCCTATGGGGTGGATAATGCTGGGAGTGATAGGCATACACCCCCCTATGGTTAGAATATGCTGGGAGTGATAGGCATCCACCCCCCTATGGTTAGGATCTGCTGGGAGCGATGGGCATCCACCCCCCTATGGTTGGAATATGCTGGGAGTGATAGGCATCCCCCCCTATGGGGTGGAGAATGCTGGAAGTGATAGGCATCCACCCCCCTATGGTTAGGATCTGCTGGGAATGATAGGCATCCACCCCCCTATGGGGTGGGGAATGCTGGGAGTGATAGGCATCCACCCCCCTATGGGGTGGATAATGCTGGGAGTGATAGGCATCCACCCCCTATGGTTGGAATATGCTGGGAGTGATAGGCATCCCCCCCTATGGTTAGGATCTGCTGGGGGTGATGGGAATCCACCCCCTATGGTTGGAATATGCTGTGAGTGATAGGCATCCCCCCCATGGGGTGGAGAATGCTGGGAGTGATAGGCATCCACCCCCCTATGGTTAGGATCTGCTGGGAGTGATAGGCATCCACCCCCCTATGGTTAGGATCTGCTGGGAGTGATAGGCATCCACCCCCCTATGGGGTGGGGAATGCTGGGAGTGATAGGCATCCACCCCCCTATGGGGAGGATAATGCTGGGAGTGATAGGCATCCACCCCGCTATGGTTGGAATATGCTGGGAGTGATAGGCATCCACCCCCCTATGGTTAGGATCTGCTGGGAGTGATGGGCATCCACCCCCCTATGGTTGGAATATGCTGTGAGTGATAGGCATCCCCCCTATGGGGTGGAGAATGCTGGGAGTGATAGGCATCCACCCCCCTATGGTTAGGATCTGCTGGGAGTGATAGGCATCCACCCCCCTATGGTTAGGATCTGCTGGGAGTGATAGGCATCCACCCCCCTATGGGGTGGATAATGCTGGGAGTGATAGGCATCCACCCCCCTATGGGGTGGATAATGCTGGGAGTGATGGGCATCCACCCCCGTGGATAATGCTGGGAGTGATAGGCATCCACCCCCCTATGGGGTGGATAATGCTGGGAGTGATAGGCATCCACCCCCCTATTTATTTATTTCCCTGAGGCAAACACATGTCGGAGTAGGAATAGTAATTTTGTCCCTACCACCATCCATCAGTTACCCTGAGGTAAGCACATGTCGGAGTAGGAATAGTAATTTGGCCCCCACCACCATCCATTGCCTCAGGGAAAGTTTTGGGTGGTGGTGTGGGCAAAATTACTATTCCTACTCCGCCATGTGTTTGCCTCAGGGAAAGTGTTGGATGCCATTTTTGTTTACAACTTTTCTCATTTTCCCCTTTAATCCCACTTCTACACATCTTCTATTTTCACGTGTGTTGATTTATAATTTCTTTTTCGCTTGCGTTTCCCCTACTGTAACTGATCTTTCTACTCTACATTCCCTACCTTTTCATTACACTATATTTTCACTCCCCAATCCCCATCTGTACACTTTGATGATATGTCCACCTTGTGGTATCTCCCTTCTGCTTTCTCATTTATATGTACACTCACTTTTACAACAAGCCTTTTAGAAATCCCTGGCCTGCTGGCCCTTGGGCGAAACACATGTCGGATTTTCTGTGCTTTTTCACTTGTCTTCAAATAAAGAAGAAAAGAGCACAATAACTGACTACTCTACTTCCTGTATCTACTACGCTCAATACGGAATTCGGGATTCAATTACCCTGCAAATCTATATGATTATGAGGGCATAAACCAATCACATACGTGAATGGTTCCATATGACCTGTAAGGCTTCCTGGAACAGTGGTTTACTCGCCCCATTGTGCAAATGTGTCTGAATTGTGGCCCCCTACTGCCCCATAAATTAGGAATTGGTGAAGAGGGATCTCAAAAGTATTGACGTTATCCTGAAAAGCCCAGAATCTATTATCTATAAAAAAGCCTCCCAGAGTTTAGAGTCTGGTCCCCTCCAGTCTCCCACAGGATGCAAAACAGATAAGGCTGATAACGGAAGATCTCGGGCATAGGGGCATTGAAAGAGCATCCTCTGGACTGCCCTGGATCAAGCGTACTTAAGGGTGTCAACCAGGATATTGGATGTAGAGGCCTGTGTTTTACTTAGTGAATGGAAGATTACCTGCAACCATGTGGTGCGTTTGGGGGTACCTACACTCAATTCTCCCAGGGGGCCCCAGCGAGCTTCTCTTCAC
Source organism: Calotriton arnoldi (assembly GCA_963921515.1). Lineage (NCBI taxonomy): Eukaryota > Metazoa > Chordata > Amphibia > Caudata > Salamandridae > Calotriton > Calotriton arnoldi. Next base: position 10,032 of record CAWUFW010028304.1, on the reverse strand, counting down.
CTAGTTGACCAGGTCAGTTGTGCCGCCAGTAAATATAGTTCGTAGTCAGGGCTGCCCTCAGTCACGGGAAGGCAAAGGTTTGGTAGGGGAACTCTACGCTGTTGTGTGCCACAAAGCAACGTGAATAGTAGGTTGCCAATTTCCCCAAAAATGGTATGGGGTACTCCGATGGGAAGGATAGAGAAGAAATGTAGTTAGCATCACCACCTTGGCCAGGGCAGCGTGACCCATGACTGATAAGGGTAAAATGTGCCAAAAGGCTATGGCCTGGCGCAGGGCGGCTATTGCCACCCGTAAGTTACCTTCCAGCAATTGTGTCTCCGACTTGTAGACCCAAGCTCCCAAACAACAGAAGGTACGTGGTTCCCAGTGTAAGTCTCTCCTTTTTCTGGTGTTTGTGTGTCAGACTCAGTTCCTGGGACAGGGTAGACGGGAGATATATTCCATTTGGCCACCAGACCCAAGACAGTGCCAAATTACACAACGAAGGAGAATTAAGCATTCCGACATCGAAGCTTCACTATGAAGTAGAGCTCAGCGACAGCATGTGGAAGGCTCCAGAATCGTCAACGACTATGGCGGCCCCCGCAAGATCAAGCGCCAACACGAACATTGATCATGGGAAACTTGATCTGCAATTTAAGTTACCAAGACAGAGCTCATTTAATGAGGCACTAGTTGCGATTGTTGTCATTCCATGAGTATGTGAATATCAATTTTAGCATGCTGTGGAGGATACAGTAAAGGGAAATGTGAGCACATTTCAGAAAGCATTGTGAAACTGCATAGCAGAAATAAATGCAGTCAATAAAATGCATAATGAATAATAACAACAGAGTTAGGCTTATGTGACTGCAGCCGCACGAAAGAGGAGGGGCTCATGTTGATAGGGACATTTATAATGCATGAATGAGATGTCCGAATTGGTAGTTCTATCCCAGAAACTGCTGGGTACTATAGTTTTTTTTATTAAGACTTCTGTTTTTCAGTCCATTGTTTGTTTTCATTACTCATGCTAGCTGCTGCTGTACAGATTAAAGCAAAGACCAAAATGCACAATTGGAGCCTCTGGTCTTAAGATATAACTTAATTAGTTATGTTTAATTAGCATTTTGGTTGCGGTAGCAGAAACCCCAGCAAAATCTAAGCATTTTTACTGAAAAAGTCAGTGAAGTTTGATTTAATTGATTGTATCAGTCAAACATATTTTTCGGCACATTTAAAGTAGGTGAACTTCAAAAGGCGAGTGCAAGCATGCAAATGTGAAATCATGGCAATAAATAAATAAACTTATTTTTGAGCAAGGGACTGAGCTAAAAATGCAAGAAACTGAGTAAAACAATTGCTACGACTATACAATAAGCATAAAACCACAGTATCACTAACACCCATCCCAAGATCGCATACAGGTTAACTTTAAATGGTATGCCAATTTTGAGAACCTGTAAGAAGAACTCAATGACACTGACATGCAACTCCAACTGGCACAGATATTCATGTAATGCATCAGATGAAGAAAGAGTGCCCACAGGAGAAGAAGGTTCATTCAAAGGACTTCTTAACAACACCAACTGAGAATGTCTTCAGAGATTCTGAGTGACCAAAGACATCATCATCAATCTGTGACGCCTTGTCGTGCCTTGCATCACACTCTGCACTCTGTCTGCTGTGGCAAAGCTGCTGAGCCTACCACAATAATTACCCACTGGTTACCTAACCAGAAACCCAGTTGGCATTTCACAACAATCTGGAAGGCACTAAGGGAAGTCTTGGCATTCAAAACCATGTGGCATAGCATGATAACTTCCTGTAGATACCACTGCAGGGATGGCAAGAACCAGTAGCTTCCTCTTCACCATAAGGGGAATCAATTACGCACTCCTCACTATCAAAAAGTTCCACAAAAAGAATATACTAGCTTCAGCATACATTTATTATGTGATGCACACATATGCCACAGAACATACTCCAAATGCTTACTGGGTACTTGGCATGAAGCAGCAACTTCCATGCCAATATAGCCTTAACAATCATGCAAAGACCCATACAGTAGTGTTGTCCTACTTGGTGAGTTGATGCTCAGCTACCCAATCCATCATAACCCTACCTTCAATTCCACCTCCCCATGACTCCTCACATCAGCAACAGATGACAAGGGTGTATTGTGTTAAGGCAATTATATGTACTTTCCAATGTTACATACAAAAAATAATGGTTTTATGTTAACGTGCATTGTGCATTTAAATGAGTGAGTCTGGAGTAAAAACACAGGGCTTGGGGGGCGTGGCTTGGATGCCACTCAAGATGGCCGCATAGCTTTGGAGCTCCGCGCCACATCGGAACTGCCAAGATTCTTTAATAATGGTTCCTGTGATGCTGAACTCCTGAACGGAACTGACTGCACTGGGGAACCTTGCTGGTCTTACTTTTGGGGATTTTTTTCTCCAGGGCCTCACAGAAGCTCCTTATTTAACTCTGGTTTGCTTCCAAAACTGCTATGCCTTTTGTGATATCCCTGGAAAGTGACGAGAACATGCCTTCAAGGGAGCTAAATGAAGTCTCTGGGGTTACGTCATTTTCACTTATCATTGTTGGGGCCAAGTCTAACAGGGGTTTGTCCTGATTAGGTTTTTGGGTAGGGTCACCAACTGGGGACCTAGCTCCTTCTCCTATCGTGTCTTGTTTTGCACTCATACTTATTAAGGCCGCCTCTTCATTGACCCCGACCTCCGGCGTAGACGTGCTCCCATCTGCTGCCATTGATGCAGAAACTGCCTGACCTTCTGTCTGCCTTGCAAGCTTTATTGCCTGTTCTCAGATTTCCACCACGGGGGGTGACACCTTAAAGAAAGACCTTAACGAGGGTGTTATTCTTAATTTTCGCTGTACACCCTCAGGCTTCTTCTTCACTTTTCCAGGCCTCTGAGGCTCCCTTAGAGGGCAGTCTTTAGGTCTACACACCTGGGTTGGGGGGGGGGCTCACAGCCTTCAACCTTTTTAGGTGCCCCTGATGGGGGGGATGTCTGAAAATGTCTCGTGGGAACACCTTTTATTATTTCCTATTGGGTTATGGTGCCTCCCTCTCCCTGAGGACTTACCCTGATCCTGCTGGTACCCGCCTAAACTTGCCCCCCTACCTTTATGTTGCTCCAGAGTTACTCACTCTGCCTCCTCCACCTTCTCACCGCCGGGCACCTCCTTCCTTTTTCTCCACTCCTGGAACTCCGCAGCCCCAGAGTTCACCCACTGCACACCAGGTGCAACACGGCAGCGCTTGTGCTAACGTTGTCCCCTGCGCCCCGGAGGAGACCTCGCGCTGCTGCTCTGCGGCTCCTCCTGAGCTCCAGGGCGGCAACGGACCAGCGTGTCCCCGCGCTGATTCAGGAGTTCTTCTGCCTCATCCTGCCCTCCGGCTGACAGGTAAGGCACTTCACTGCTACAGCAGTTGGGGGGGTGAGTACTGCTCAGTTTTGGTGGTGGGTGCCATCAGCGCTCTAGCGACCTGCTGGTGTTGCGGCCGCCATGTTCTCCCTTTTTGCCAATTCTTGTTCCTTTTCTGTTTTTTTACAATCGAGAGGATGCCAATTGGGTATGTGTAATCTCCACTCCGCTCCTGTACTCTCTCTCCCTGTTTGCAAGGGATGACTGTGGAAAGTGCAGGAAAGAGGCTGTTTGCTGTCTTGCTCTCAGCTGGGACCTCAGCATCAGGAGTAGGAAATCACAGATCTCTCACTGCAACTGTGCCTTCAATAATTACTTTTTCCCCAGGAGAAGCAGAGTTTCAGGTGCATTCATCTGTATTAGCATCTTTGTCTTCTTATGGACAGTCATTTATGGGCATTGCAGCCAGGTTTCATACCAGGATGCATGTATGGAATGTATTTGTGTAGGCTTGTAGGTGTGATGTAGTTTAGAATTGTTGCTGTTGGGTGGGATGACTACAGGTGTTTTCAATATTTATCAGGGGTACTTGTTTATGGCTTGAGGCTACAGGTGGATGTGGATAAAACATTGTATACACAAGAGGTGCTGGAGTTTTTGAGGTATGTTGATATGTATGACATTGACTTACTGGAACCTGTATTCTTTAGACCTTTGCATAGACTTTGTCATCTGGCTTCTTACTCATTAATAGTATGACAGGTTTTGGACTGGTGTTTCTATTTGGCAGTCCTCACCTTTGTACTTTCCAGTTGGCACTTGTCCTTCTGTACTCAATCTAGCCCTTACTCTTCGAGCTTGCCTGTCATTATAAATGTGAATCTTTATGAATTTCAAGAAAACTCCAAACCTTTTAGCATGTGCATTGAATAACAGAGGTGATATTTAATTAGAGCAAAGCTCAGTGCTAACTACACACATAGGAAGTGAATTTCAAGTTTTTCTCAAGGTACAAACATCACCTCAGAGAGTTCATATATTGATTTGTCATAACAGAAGGTCATAAAAGTATCTGGTGCCTTTTTACCCTACATTTCTATAATCATGGTATACGTCTCTTCCTTAGAGAGCTCAAGGCTTTATATTAGTAACATTTAAATCTGTCTCTTAGTGTCTACCCTCTTCTGTTTAGAGGCTCTAACTAATGATGAGAGGGCTATAAATTCTTCTCTGATCGATACTTTAGCAGTGTCCCATTTGGTACAAAAGAGGATTCCCTCATTAATGTAGTGGGTGAAAATATCTTTAACGCTATCCCTTATGACAGGGTCCTGAAATGCTGTCTTGCTCATTTTCCCTTGGCGTGTTCCTCTGGTACATTCAGGCCTGTAGCCTAGGAGCACAATGACGGGAGCGTTAATGGAAAGGACTTGAATCCCTGCTTTAATCTCAATAGTGTTTGATAAGTGAACTGATTTGGAGGTAGTCTATTTGGAAGTACATTCTGTTGACAGAGTAACTTTCTAACATGCACCTTAGGCCTCCCAGCATCCCTACCAATTCAATATTAGATAGGAAACCTCAGGTAACAAGTCAGATTTTGATCCTGTAAGTTCACATAAATGAGTCATGGCCCTAGAAGCTGAGATGAGAGGAAAACTGGCAACAGAGAGGATGGAACCAAATAATACAAGGATGAGAACTACATGAAGGTAATAGAGACTAAGCAATTAGAGACTGAAAGAAATTCTCAAGTTAGGTGCACAGCCCTGGAGGATTACATAGAGAACACGTTTGCTCAAAAAAAGAAAATACCAACGCGTATGTAGGAAATTAAAGGTAAGAAAGACAAGGGACTCAAGCGGTCTCAAGTTACTCAAGCCACCATAATATAGAAATGTATGACATTGCAGACCTGAACAGCAGAAATAACACCACCAACCACGATCCAGGTGTTCCTGCTAAAAAAGGCTAAGGTGAGGAGGAGGTCCAGTGAGAAACATAGACATATCTATGGCTTCCCTGCCCTTTACAGAACACAAAACAGTAAACATTCTGCTGAATGACAAGAGACTTCCTTCACTAGAAATATTAACTTATAGGGGAGAAACAAATACTAACAATGCCACACCATATAGAAGCCCAACGTTTGGAATCCCTGAATTATGGTTACCACTCTCAATAGTGCAGCAAGATGGCTCAGTGAGTTAATGCTTGCTGCTATTTTTGCAGTGATCCAAATGCCACAAATTCAGATCCTAGCAAACTAAATTCAGCCTTCCATTATTTCGAAGTCTATAAATTTGTTAACAGCTGTTATTTATAGGGCTTACAACTGGCAGATGTGCTATGAAGAGGTAGCTTAAAACATAATTGTGAGCAATTGTAACAAAAATCAGCCTTTATCCTTCCACCCATATGAAAATCCAGCCCAGTTTGCAACAAAACAGCTAGGTCCTGACTGGAAGTGGGTTAGATAATTCAAACACCTGTTTGTGCAAAGATCAGAATTATGAATTGTGCAAAGTTTACCACATCTGGTAATTACTAGGTGTGATAAAGTCCGCATCCCTGCAATTTTACCCAGGTACATAACAGCAAGTCAAACCTGCTGCTATACACTGTAGGAAAATATGGAATATACAGATTTTGATTAAAAATGCATCAAAATCCACGTTACGTCCATTTTGTATGGCTAAACTTGTTATTGGATGTATATATGACACCCATTGGATTATGAACCCCCATGGCATCGGATTTCACTAGCTGCGATAGTTATCTCATCTAATACCCCTCCCTTCCCCATCTCCTCCCCACAGAGCACTAAAAATGACCCTAGGGTCAAGAAGTTGTCTGAGCTTGTCGTGTAGTTCCTATAAATCTATTTAGGATCTGCGCGTTTAGACAACTTAGACTGTGGGATTGGTGTCCAGACTGATTCCAGACACCCCCACCGGGTATGTTCGCCTGTATACCAGCTAGCTCACAGTGCCACTATAAACTCCTCTTACCAAGGAGAGAATAGTTCTAGGCAACTATCGAACATGAGAACTCTGTCCCATCAGGGTTCGTGGAAACAGTACAGTACTTTTCGCTCAGTCACTCGTGCTCACTTTGTCTCAGAGAAATACACAGAATAAACGGTGGGGATGTTTTCAATAAGCATTTATTGAACCAGCATCATTCAAGTGTAAAATAGGTGTGCTGAAAGAACCATAAGACAGAAACAGATATAAATGATTATAAGCACCAACAGAGTAAATGTATGGTAGATTCCTACCATAGTGCTAAAACAATGAATACAGGCAGGTATATAAATACATGACAATAATACTGCGTACTCCTATGATGCAACCCTAACTAGATGTACCTACGTGTACCTAGCATGTATGTAGGTGTAGACTCAAGAATCCCCCTAGGCTGAAGCCAACCCCATTACCTGAAGTGAGAGACTGTGGGACCCCATCTTGGTCTCGAGATGGACACCCCACGAGGGATGTCAGACCACTGCGAGCTGGAGTGTCTGCATCCAGGAACCTCAGCGTCTTGCGTCAGTGTGTCAGCATGGAAGTCTTTCTCCTCTGCCTGCCCCAGCAAAGATATGGTGTATATATACCCAAAAGGTACCTTCAGGGGTACTACCTTGTTGTGTCATGTCGGCCGAGGATGACGAAAGGGGTGACCCTTATACATAGTTTTTATGCAGAAGATGATAATCCTGCTGTGATTCTGAGAATCCTCATGCATACTGTTGATATATCGCCAAGGCACATAACCAGAATGCAAAGATTGTAGCGTCCAGCTTAATGACATAATAGCCTAGTTTTCTGAGAAAACCACACAACATTTATGCAGCACCTTAACTAGGTAAAAGGTCAATACCAATAACCGTTATGTAGTACAATGGCAGGGAAATGTAGGTGAAAGGTTAGGTGACTACTCAGGCCTATATTGGGGTACATTACAAAACATATCACCCACTCCTCATCCGAGCATACCATATACTATATATACTGAAAAGGAATGTCCTTTCAGTCATAACACATTCTAATAAATGTTCATAGTAAAATCTTCTAAAAAAGGTAAAAAATTGCTAAAAACTCTAAAAAGTCCTTTAAAATATGTTCATATATATGGCTTGAATACATAAAAGCCTTTGAAAGCCATGGTGCCATAATAGAGAAAACATTTGTTTAAAATTCCAATTTTGGCTGTTTTGGAAAAAGGCCGAATTCTTCCCAGCACACAGAGAGCCAAAATGTTTATGTGTCCTGCGTGGGATATGCAACATCACTGCTGCTTGCCATCGCAGACGACGGTCCCTGTCACACTTTGCAGATAAGGCCAATTGAGCAAAGATGATCTTCCTCAGTTCCCACAGCCGATGCTGGGGAAGCATTTGAAACAACCAAAGCCTGTGTGCCTGTTGAGGAGCCGGTATCCATTTCAACAGGAGCTGAAGCATCCCGTGGTGGCTCTAAGAATGTCGACATCAACATGGGAATACGCTGAGGACACTGCAGTACATGGGCCGTTAACGGGTCCAGCAATGCATCCACGTGTGGTGGTGCAACCGATAAAAGTGTTAGACAGAGGTCCAACACGCATTCTTGTCTGCAGAATAGGCAGCAAAGGACAGGCAAAACACAGTCAATCCAGACTGGTCGGAATGATGGGAACCAAGACTTGCTTGGTTCCCGAAGTGGAGGTGTGCCCAGATGGAGTACCATGCGATCATGGTAACGTCGCTCCAAGAGCGTTTTTTACATCTCCTTGGTGACTGGGATGTCCATTGCGTAGCAGAAAAACTAAAATCAGGATTCCCGCTACCAGTAGCAGGATTAGCGGAAGTCCTCCGAAAATGCTTCAGAATATGAAGTGTATAAAAGCTGGAATTACTCCGAAGACTGTCTGAAAGGTACTTAAGAGTCCAGAACCTATGGTCTTAAATAGATGTTATACCCTTCGTATCAGACATGTTAAAGATACGCTGTACCATTTTGCCAAAATGGAAAGGGCAGTTAGTTCGTACAACTGCCTGTATCTCAGCTGGAGGTAACCTGGAGATCAAAAGTCTCTCGGGCTGAGGTTAAGGGCACATCTCTCTGTAAAACCATGGCTTTCTTTCGGTTCAGAGTATCAAACCGTATAAAGGAAACATTCAGCGAAGGCCATAACGACGCCTCCCTGACTGTGCACGTCGGTGGAAACAATATTTGCATGCAACAAGTAACCCTGGAACTTACAGTGACAAGAATTGCGATGCCTGGAAGCATCCCACAACAACCTTGATCATTCAGCATTAAGTAACTCCCATTTGAGAGCAGCCTGAACACCGGATTAACCACGGCAGCTGGGGATCCTTTCAAATGACAGGATAAGTTTGCAACAGAACCATTACAGGCCCCGTGAAGCATAATATCCTGGCAAATGAAAGATCCACTCAAAGAATTCTCGCAGTCTGTACCGCTGAGAAACACTTCAGTGTCCCCGTTCCTGCATCTAAATCTATACGGAAATTCCCAAGATTCATGGATGAATTCCCTACCCATTACTTCATATCTGCCTACCTGGTGGTATTCTAGGCAATATTGAAACTTGAAAGTTGTTACTGGCAATGTTATAGGGCCATTAAATAACCATTCTGTGGACGGTGACTCTGCCACGGTGAAGGGCAATCGGTCTAATTTTTCAATGCGCAGCATTGTATATTTCGCATCCCTTTGTGCCATTGTTATCTGCTTTTCAGTCAAATCATATGCAGAGAACAGAGACGTACTGTTGATATATCGCCAAGGCACATAACCAGAATGCAAAGATTGTAGCGTGACATAATAGAATGTAATTGTGATTGCCCATGTTGTAGGATGGACAGACCTTGCTCTAATATATCTATAGCAGAAGATACAATGTTGCCCAGTGGATAAATCCAAGATGTTAGTGTGGTCATACCATTATCAACCACTGCCAAAGCTTTTTCTACGTTAATTCTGTCAATTTCACGCAATCTCTCTGCAGCTTCTTGTTGAGAGATTTTCTAAATTTAATTGTAAGTAGCATATAAAAAGCGTTTTCCACGACGTGGCTTACGGGAACCTAGCAAAAAATCCCTTAAATCCATGTCGTCTGACAGTAGAGACAAGTGTTGTTTCACCTGAGACAGTGTTGAGGTTCTTAGCCAATCTAGGCATAACTTCCCAACACTGTATGATGTCACCACCCCCGGATGTTCTCGTTGTACATAGCTTAAGTCAGGCCTATGGATACTAAACCCTTCGATGGTACCCCTGAATCTTGACTGACACCTATTCGTGTCTACAGGCCAAACTAACCATCCCTTCCAAATGGGGTCTTTTGAATTATATGAAATGCCCTGCAAGATGTTATCGAGTGTACCCTCACCATTTTCTGTGTAATTTTGCCAACCCTCAAAGTGTGAATGTGAGGGAATACTTGGTGTGTTCAACGCCTTAATCTGGGTTACCCAAGACAGGAAGTCTGTTGCATAGTGTCATTCAGGAAGATGATTTGTTGTGGTATGAGGCATGCTTTTAATAGTGCCTCCATTCCCTGAACTTGCCAGTCCTTAGTACCCCAGACAGATTTTATGTCTATAGTGTCCTTCCATAAGTCAGAACCCTGTTCAGACAG
>CAWUFW010028303.1:0-22465 GCA_963921515.1 Calotriton arnoldi | reverse complement strand
CCCTTAATGTTATCATTAGTATTAAAAGGAAAAACATAGGGTTCTATATATGAAGTGTATGACTCCTGGAAGTGGAAGGAAATCGAGTATGTTTGCCTTCAATTCATACCAAAGGGAGGGATCATTATGGGCAAGTGCCAAAATCATAAATCTAAATTATCATACTTTCACCAAGCATTGAATCAAATTCTTCCTACTCAACCACTAATAATGAACAATTTCATGGTCCCATCAGATAAAATTCAGTGCTCAATTGATTGACATTAAAATTTTTACTAAAACCACCTTTCAATTAACACACACAATAAGAAACTCCTGGTGACCTTATGGTATGAAAAACAGAATTTCAATTATATAAACATTAAAATGGCAGAATGAGATTTACATATACCTGGCCACTAACAACTATGATAAAGGGCTTCAAGTTATACTCCAATTATCCTACACGCACTTCCATCTCCTTGTCGCTAGTCAACCTGGCTGGTGTCTTGGTATGTAAATCCAGGATATACCTGGATTCCAGGTGTCTAAGATCACCCACCCTGTTTCATTCCCTTAAATTAGTGGGAATTCTGTCTATAGCAAAAATGATAATTTTCACACGTCACTCTCATGTTGCTCCAGAAAAGTGGCGTGCCACAGAATATATAAAATCCGCCTTCCTAATAGCTCTTTGATGTTCCAAAATCCACTTGCATAGTAGGAAGATGTAGCTCTCACGTCACATAAGGGGGCACGTGGCATTGCAAAACATAGACACAGTGATCAGTATTACAGTTGAAAAGTGCAGATCTTCCTTCTTTTTCCATTAGAGTCGAGTATTCGGAGGTGTTAGGAAAGAAACCTGCAGGCCTTTGCAGTGGGCGCACTTAAAGTAAACCTTTAGTTTTACTCAGCCATGTATCCTTCCTAAGAGCCATAGTGTAATAACTACGAGTCAGGTTGCCCCCTAGTGTTCTGCGCCCTTCCTGTAAGTGATTGAAGGTTTCTCTGGTAAATCTCGGCCAATGATAAGAACTTTTTCAGTATTTTCCAATGTTTACATATTAGTTTTATAACTTTATAGGAAGAGGAGTTGTAGATCATAATAAATCTCGTGACATTATTTAGCTTTAGTTTTCATTGGGATACAATAGCTGGTCTCTTTTTAAAGGTTCTGCCTTTTTGCACCTATATTTAAAGTTCTTGACGTGTAGCCTCTCGCTTGGAACTTCTTTCTCATGAGTGTTGTGTGTTTTCCTAATCCTCTGCATTACTGCAAATCTTTTAAGTCTCAGTGTTTTGCCGTAAGAATTTCTTTCTACTAAGTTCCTAGGGTGTTGACTAGTAAAGTGCAGTGTGCTATTACCTGCCGTCGCTTCACGGTATACTGAGGTATGGATCTTGTCTTTTGTACCCGTAAAAGTATATCCAAGAATGGAATTTCCTGGAGCTCACAGTAACTGTGAATTTCAGATTATATGGATTCTGATTTAGCTTCGTGACATACTTGCATGCTTTCTTCAGACCCCAACCATAAAATAAATAATTTGTCAATTCTACCGGGTCCAAACCAAGATACTGTCGATATACTCCTGGTTAGTATCTGCCCAGGCCACCTGCTCCACCCGTAGCCCATCACCAGATTGGTGAAGCTGGGGGCGAAGCAGGTGCCCATGGCATTCCCCATCTTTTGGCCATAGAAAATGCCATCATGCACAAAAATATTCTTTCTCAGACAGTAGCGAATCATATCAATGAGCATCATATTATGCCTCCAAAAAGCATGCTGGTCTAGTTTTTAAAACTGACCTCACAGGCTGTCACTCCAAATTCATGATCAATACATGTATACTAGCTCACTACGTCAATAGTAATCATCAAATAAGTATCAATTCATACAATATTCTCAATCTTAGTTAGGTAATCCCCGCTATACATATATATTCACTGAAAACACAGGGACCTTATAGTTAGGTTGACGTTTTACCCACACAAAACCATAGAAATTCAGCAGGTATAGTTATACTTATAATTATACTTATGTTAAGAAACCATAACTTACGGCCTAGCGTTACTTAACAGCATGAATTATAGTTTCTTCAGATAACTATAACTTCAAGTATAGCTATAACTGCTGAATTCTATGGTTTGTGTGTGTAAAACCTGAATCAACTATAACGCTCTGTAACCTTTGGGTTTTCAGTGAGTTTTCATGTTTTTTTACATAAAGTAATTTATAATTACTGATACGTTAATACAACACCTGCAGTGCACGGCCAAAGGGCACAGCAGGGTGGAGTCGCAGAGCCAAGCCTGGGGCCAGGCCCTGTGTGGCCAACCCCACCACATACGTTTAACCCAGCCTGCGCACAGCCTTTGCCCAAGAGTAGTGTGGGTATGGTGCATGAGTGGGTGAGGGTTTTTTAGAATGGGCTCCGGATCCCGAGGTACTCGCGGATCCCCGCGGATGCCAGCAGTATCCACGGTGCCCAGAGCCTCAATTTGTGCCTCAAATATATATGGGGCAATATCTTGCCCATAAGAGGTCCCTCAGGGACCCTCCATGTGTCTATGGGTTGGGATACCTGTATCCTAACCCCTTATGTGTTTGACACTTTATTTTTCTCCCTCCATGGGGCCAAGCGACAAACAAAATGGGTGCCTCAACTTTCCTTTCAGGTTGCTGCCAGCCAATACAGGGGATTGCTTTCTCCCAGGACCCTTGGGTGCCACTTGAATCCTGCAGGTAGATCGCATAGGATCAGCATCCCTTGATATCTATACATTTCTTTCTTTAATGACTCCCAAACTACTGAACAAATTTACACTAAATTATAACAACATTTGCAATGCAATAGGTCTCGCATTACTGAAAGTTTGAGCTTTTGGCGTTGCTTTATTATTTAGCAATGCCAAGAGGTCAAACTTTCAGTAATGCGAGACCTATTGCATTACAAATGCTTGTTTAAAGTTGATCTTACCTCCGGGATCCCATGACGTTCTTCAACAGCAGGCCAGTGGCCTGTAGTATAGGAGCCCAAGTTTTCCCCCTCCAGATAACGACATGGAGGGTGGTTCACTTGATGCACATGGAGAGGGAGGGGGGAAGAAAGCTGTATTTGCACTCAGAGGGTGGGGCGAGCTCAAAGCAAACCGGGACGGTGAGCAGGTGAGCCAACAGGGAGGATGAAAACAATAAAGCATACCATGAGCACAGACAAACTTTGAAGCTCCTAGGTGGGCTGCCAATGCAAACAAAAAATAAAGCAGTGGCCGTGAAGCACTCGTGTTGTGTGAGAAGCCTGCCCAGCTTCCATGCTGCTTAAAAAAATTAGAACAATGTACAAATAGAGTTGGGCGAGCGCACGGCCGCCATTGTTTAAATGAAGGGCGGCATGACGTCTACTTAAAAAAAAATAGAATTATAAAAAATAGACTTTGGCGAGCTGCGCACAAGAAAATAAAGGCCGGGCGCTATTTTAAATATGATGGGTCGTGGTGCAGCGTCACTGTGCAGTTAAACTGCAGGGTGGGTTGCAGAAGCCTGCCTGAAACAGCAGCTAGGAGAAAGTCATTAATAAAATAGTGCTCAGAAATTGTAAATACAACATACTGAGTAACAACACATTTAACAGGGGGCAGTCCTTATGGGAGTTCACTACAGGAGAAAAGCGGATACTAAGGAGGGACTACTAAACCAATAAACAAATCAAAAGCAACCATTTACAAAGGACAGCAATTGAAAAGATAGGCGGAATATGGAAGGAGCTTGAAGTCCATACTTGAATACAGCATGTCTCGAAGAGACAGCGCAAAGCGCTACCTAGACAAGATCTAAAGGTCACTTTCTGGCCCAAGATCTGCCTTTCTGCCAAACTTGGTGTAATTCCGTTCAGCGGTTCAGGCTGCAGCCGTGTCTTAAAATTGCAAAATCCCCACAGACATTCCATGGGTAAAAAGTGTTTTGTGACTCCTCTTTTTTCTCGGCTCCTGCTTGATAAATCACGCTGAAACTTTCCAGACAGTGGCCAACTAACTTGCATACTAGTTTTGAAAATTTCATGAAGATTCGTCAAACAGTGCCAAAGTTATTAGCAAAATAAAAATGCTTCATCCATGGGAAAAGTTGGCCCTAACTGATTTCCACCGTTCTGCCGTAGATGGCATGCAGCCGCTGCAGAGTGGCATGTGTTGTCGGGTGCGGCCCCCGGCTCCAAAATCTTTAAACTTTCTCTTGCAGGGCAAAGAGTACACAAGCACTCAAAATAAGTAGATAATTATTTATTCAGCAATTTCAGCCCCTGCTCTGCGTTTGAATTATTCAGCCTTGTTCACGCATGCGGGTGGCTGTGTTACCATACTCAATATAGTGATTGTGAACAGTGAACAACAAATTAAGACTAGTCAGTGGGGCGTTCAATAATTACACAAAACTAAGCCGCTATCTTGGACTGTTGTAGAAGTTAAAGGAAAATAATGCGTAATTGATGGATTACGCAAATGTATGCATATAAGTACATCAAAGTCAAGAAAATATCCAACAATGTTTTTAAATTAAATTCATACTTGTAAAGTCACAAAGCATGTCAGGGTGGCACATGAATTTTAAACAAGTCATATGCATAGAAGTATATGAAAGTGAAGAAAAATATTCAACAAATGTATATTTAAATTAAATTCATACAGTCAAAGTAATACCTATCAGGGAGCCACATGCATTTTGAACAAGTCATACTCTGACTTACTGTGTAGGTCATTCCTGCCGATTCTAAGTGGTATAGTGCCCAACTAATAAGTGATTCCCAAGGGTGGTTGGTCTACGGTGTAGACACCACAGGTGTGGAGGTTGCCTCGTGTGGACAGGGGTAGCCAGACAAGTGTCAACCATGGCCGTAGGTTACACAGCCTCTTAAGGGAATTACAGTATCTCAGCTAACGTAGACTCAAATTATAGGGTTAGAAGTAAGCCCCAGTAGGCTGCAAGATAGTCATATAGAAAGAATCAAGGACCCCTTGTCCTGTAGAGAGAAATGCTAAAAGGCTGTTGCAGCCTGAGTGTGCAGCAGTATTACATTTCATGTCATAGATAAACCAGTTATACCTTGTATGGCCAACCTAGCTACAGAGGATACAGCCCAAGAGGGGACCAAAATTCAAGTGCATGACAAATAAATGAGGACATAAACAGGTAGGATAACAAAGGGATGATGCCAGAGATATGTTATGTTATGCATTGTCTTTTCTGGTTGACTGACAGAATATCGATGTAAAAATATAGAAGTAAAAATATCGATGAAAAAATATAGAATGCAAAAATATCAACTCCCTATACTTAAACAGGTAAGTACAAAAATATTGAGAAAAAAAATTTCGATGTTAAAAATAATGTTGTACAAAATATTGATTTTTATATATATCTCAAATAAAATAATAAATATTAAATATATTAAATACTTAGTTTAATCTTAAAAAAATTAAGTGGATTTAATATAAATTTTAACAAATAAACTTAATTAAAAAATGTAAACACATACATAATCAATATATTTATATATATATATATATATATATACATATTTACTTTAAAACAATTAATAAACTATTAATTTGAACTTATTTTATAATTTTAAAATGATATAAAAATATACACATATATATATAAATATATATATATTATGTATATATATATATATATATATATATATAATTATATTTATATACCTATTACATAAAATCTAAAAACTATTTTTAAAAAACATTCTATTATAAATTAAAACATTAAACTATTGAAAAATCTTTAAACTTACATTTACCACTCCAGTCAGTGCAATAGTAGGAAAGTGTTGGATAGCGGAGGGTAAAAATTACTATTCCCATTCCAGTGAGTGCAACAGTAGGGAAAGTGTTGGATAGCGGAGAGATAAAAATTACTATTCCCACTCCAGTTAGCGCAACAGTAGGGAAAGTGTTGGATAGCGGAGGGTAAAACTTACTATTCCCACTCCAGTGAGTGTAACAGTAGGGAAAGTATTGGATAGCACAGGGGTAAAAATTACTATTTCCACTCCAGTGAGTGCAACAGTAGGAAAGTGTTGGAAAGCGGAGAGGTAAAACTCCCATTCCACTCAGTCCAGTGCAACAGTAGGGAAAGTGTTGGATTGCGTAAGGGTAAAAATCACTATACCCATTCTAATGAGTGCAACAGCAGGAAAGTGTTGGATAGCGGAGGGGGAAAACATACTATTTCCACTCCAGTGAGTGCAGCAGTAGGGAAAGTGTTGGAAGCGGAGAGGTAAAACTCACCATTCCCACCTCAGTCAGTGCAACAGTAGGGAAAGTGTTGGATTGCGTAAGGGTAAAAATCACTATACCCATTCTAATGAGTGCAACAGCAGGGAAAGTGTTGGATAGCGGAGGGGGAAAACATACTATTCCCACTCCAGATGCAACAGTAGGGAAAGTGTTGGATAGCGGAGAGATAAAAATTACTATTCCCACTCCAGTTAGCGCAGCAGTAGGGAAAGTGTTGGATAGCGGAGGGGTAAAACTTACTATTCCACTCCAGTGAGTGTAACAGTAGGGAAAGTATTGGATAGCACAGAGGGTAAAATTACTATTTCCACTCCAGTGAGTGCAACAGTAGGGAAAGTGTTGGAAAGCGGAGAGGTAAAACTTACCATTCCCACTCAGTCAGTGCAACAGTAGGGAAAGTGTTGGATTGCGTAAGGGTAAAAATCACTATACCCATTCTAATAGAGTGCAACAGCAGGGAAAGTGTTGGATAAGCGGAGGGGGAAAACATACTATTCCCACTCCAATGAGTGCAACAGTAGGGGAAAGTGTTGGATAGCGGAGGGGTAAAACTTACTATTCCCACTCAGTGAGTACAACAGTAGGGAAAGTCTTCAACAACTGAGGGGTAAACTTACTTTTCCCACTCCAGTGAGTGTAACAGTAGGGAAAGTGTTGGATAGCAGAGGGTAAAAATTACTATTCCCACTCCAATTAGTACAACAGTAGGGAAAGTGTTGGATAGCAGAGAGGTAAAACTTATTATTCCCACTCCAGTCAGTGCAACAGTAGGGAAAGTGTTGGATTGCAAAGGGGTAACAATTAATATTCTCACTCCAGTCAGTTCAAAAGTAAAAACAAACAAACAAAATATTAACAACAAAAATATTTAAAAAACAAAATAAATAAAAACATACATAAATATAATACAAATATATTTAATATCACAATTTAAAAAAAAAAACATATTATAATGTTAAAATGCATATGACAAATACCTACAATTATTATATTAAATAAAATAAAAAATATTTTTCAAACAGATAAATATTTTTAATTAGAAATTATTTATAATCAAAAACATGAATTATTACATAAATTTACTTTTTTGTTTCCTACCCTATAACACCACACAATTCACAACCCACATCTAAATTTTATTAAAAAATGTACTTACTTGATTAACATAATTAATTACCAATTAAATAAATATTATCCATTAAAAAACAAATTAAAACTCATAAAAATTAATAAACTCCCACACTTTACCCATATAATCCCCACAAACCAAGGGTAGAATTAAACTGTAAAAATTAATTAGACAATTAAAACTTATTTTCAATAAAAAACTAATAGTATATAAAAACTATTTATAAAATAAGTAAAATTAATTTACTCCCACCCTTTACCTCTAAAAGTCAAACCCACACAAAAATATAAACAACTACCTAATTAAATATCAATTAATTAATTAACATTAATGATCAACCGATTATTAATTAATTAAACATAAATTACTTCCACGCTCTACCCCTATAAACCCCATAACCACACCTAAAATTAATTACACAATTCCATATTTCGGGGCCCATTACGATGGCGGGCGGAAGCACTACCGCCGTGCTGGCGGATGCAAAAACCACCAGTTACCGCCGGCACGCAGCAGTCCACACGCCCGCCCAATTACGATGCGAAAAGCAGGCCAAACACCGCCGGCAAGCCAGCAACACCGTCCGCCATCAAAGTGCGCCCGCACACGTAGCGGCGCAGCACAACTGACACACACCGTCCGACGAAACACGTCCCGCCCGGCGCATAAATTACGATGCCGCAAACAAACGGCTCCCACGGCAAAGAGACACCGCACGTGAAAGAGAGGCGGAAACACGGACGCAGAGCACGGACAACGAAGAAGCGGCACCCCGGGCATGAATCCAGCACTGCAGGCCCTTCCCATGCTTCTGCTGATGCACCACCAAGGACGCAACGTACCGCGGAGACGCAGGTAGGCACACACACAACAAGTGCACGCAAACAGCGCACACAGTGCAAGGGCGGAAAAAGCGGACAACCCCCCACCAGCGCGTGCACACTACACATCCACCATCGCATCCACATATGACACACAGGCCAAATCCTAACATCGCGGAACACATGTGTACACACCACCTGGGACTAGGAACCAACCACCCCGTCACGGCCCCAAAGCGCCGATGACGCCGCCACACATGCGCACAACGCAGAGGCCAACCGCAGCGCCATGCATGCGTCGCACACAGACACAGGGACACAACCAAGCAGCACACACACCAGCCCCACCCCGAACGCACATGACACGTGACAGGCCTGCCACAGACATGTCCCCAACGCCCAATTCACGGACAACACCCAACGCCACACAACCGACGCACACATGTCAGTGAAGTCACGCAACAGCAGGACACACCCCAGTGTAACAAACATGGCGAAGCACACAGCGGCGGCAACACCAACTAGGAGAAGCAGGGCCCCTTCGGGAAGAGGAACGCCAGTACCACACTGAAAAACCCATACCACCCTGCACATATGAACAAGACACATGAAACGGAACACCAAAGAGCCCGGTGACCGACAACAGGTGGCCCAAGAATTACATCCACACACAAGGCCCAACGCAGAGCGGAAAGGCAGCCTGCCGCCCACACAAGGGAGAGCAGACAGCACTGAATGACCTTCCATTCCAACACCGAAACCACAGCCCTACGACAGAAGCCGGTGAATACAGCCATTGTCCAAGAATAGACCAACACAGGCATGCCGAGGAGACCGACCACAGGGCAGATAGCGCATATCACAGAAGCACACAACGGACGGGGAAGAAAGAAGAAAACACTCTCCCATGTCGGCCACATGCAAGTTAATTGGAAGGAGTCACACAGCACTGACCTTGAACTGTCTGAGAAGCATGTGGGAAGAGGGCCCGTGTCCCCCAAACAAGCCAACAGAACACAAGTCCTGTCTCCCTACGACTACACAGAGCTCACAGCAACCTCGGAGCGTGCACATTGCAGACTGCACACACAGCCGGAGCACGCCACCACAACGCACCGCTGCGAAATGGCAACCGCAACACACCTACCCAACTACGCCGAACAGCTCAAGCTGTACAAAACCAACCTGTTTCATACATTGGGATGCGATCTCCTGTCCCTGCTGAACGTAAGTTACCGACTGACTTACCGCATCACATTGTTCAGCTGCGTCATGCCCGTCTTCTACTGTCGGAGGTGTCCCTACCAGCATCCCGTGGAGATATGCCTCTCCAACCCGGCATGTCTGAAGGCGGACCTGCTACCACTACTCCTCCCTCTGGACGCACACGACAGGGCCTGCTCTGCCTATGGGGGCATGGCGTATGTGGCCAACATCGCACCCGCACTGAAATGGGACCACTGTGCCTCCACACGACGGATCATCGAGAACAGCTACATCGAATGTCACCCAGCATGCCCCATCATGGTCCTCCAAGGGACAACTTACGAACAACACCTTGACAGCCACCATCCGCTACATTGGCTGGCAAACATGTACACCACCAATGACATGGAAGCCCTGCTGGACGGCATCGCATACCTGACAACCTGTAAATACGTCGGACCACAACGCAGGTTCCCCGAGTGACCTATGAAGTCCAACCCCGCACCCATGCTCAGCTTCCGCACGGACTGGCCAGTCACCACCACAACAGCCATACCAAACGACCGGCAACTGTAACCACACCATCAACGACATCGCCATGACATCGGATATGACCGGGACATGCACACTGTTCCCCATCACATCCAGGAACACCGCATGCATCGTGGGAGGCAGTGGCATGGGCTCTGTGCATCGCACCCACATGGACGGAACTGCACGAACAACCAGGACACGACATGGATCCAGCGCACATGGACACACACACCGCTCAGTGGACATGAATAGGTCGCCTGGAGTCTGTGGGTGCTGCACCCCTCCCACCCCCGCCCCGGGAATCCCATACCAGGACCTTTGCATGGACGACAAGTGCATACAACAACAACACGACCCCAGTGACTGTGACATGTCCAGTAACCACCACAGTGCAACAACAAGTGGCACGCCGCTGCATGCACGCAAGCACATGCCCTGATGTCATCTCACATGCACGCGTGCATGAGGAACAACCGCAGCAAACCTGTCACATGGAACTGAGATGGACTGTGCCCATGATGCCGAGCGGTCTGGTAGGCTACATGTATACCGTCTGTGTCAAAGTCCGCAGCTCCGCAGCTATACGTAAATGTACATTAGCACAGCCTTGGCCAAGCAGATGTAACCCCACACCCTATCCCATTTGTAATCATGCTCAGTATATCCTCAATATGTATTCCGCTGCCAGTAGTGTCCACTATACTGCATCACAGAGGACAGAAGACTCAATATAATGTTTGAAACCAGAACTGTCTCCGCTGACTCATTTCACAAGTACGAATGAGAGAGGATGAGAGTATGTGAAGTACACGGCAGTCGTGACATGACCATGTAGTCCACTGGTATTGGATGTCAACGCAAATGAGTAGCACTACTGTGGAAGACACACATGTGTCGTGTGAAGTCGTATGGACGCAGTGCTCAGGTGGGTGGGTGCGACGGGTAGATGCGCACATGCCAAGTTGGAGCACGCCGTGTTGGGAGGGCTCATGAACAGTACACCACCGCTTCCCTGGGCATTGTGAGAGGACACCTGTCGGGGGGAGTGAACACGTGTGTGCACAGCAGCCGGGCACACGTACAAAGCGGTACCAGGCGCACCTCAGCCCACCCTCTGTGGACGAGCTGGATCCTGTTGTGCGCCCGCCATGCCCCTTGACAAGGCACACACAGCCCCAGTCGACCAGGTGTAACCCCAACATAGTCAATCCGCACAGGCGATACAGGGCACGGGATGGCAGTGGAGCATGGTGTGTGAGAGGTCTCCTCGCGCTCCTCCTGGTCATATCACGCAGGCAATAGAACCTCAACGTCCAGCATGGCAAAAAGTCAAATGGAAGTGTAGGGGGACGCACCACAGCACGAGCAGCACTGACGTCACGGGAGGTGGCTCGCACCATCCCATCCATTGCCCATCATACCAACCACGCCACATGCCATTGCGACTAAGTGCAAGCGCGTGCGCCACCACCCCTGAGCCCTCCCCAGAGAGGCCAAAGAGTGAATGTGTGGGCCATCAGCCACAGACGGACGCGGCATGGCCGCAAGGGCAGCCACAGCCACTGGGTGTCGCAGGTGGCGGATCCGGAAGGCGAAGACTGTGATGCATAGTCCATGCAGGCCGGGTCTCCATTTGGGGCACCACGCAGGTGGACGGTGTCCCGCCACACATCATACCCTGAGACAGCCCACTCGTGCAACTGGACCCACACATACACTCCTTGCCCTCTCTGGTGCGAGCTTGGGGCTGCCTGTGCAAGCGCTAGCCTCGCAGGTGAGCATGCATATTGGGGGGCGAGGGGAGGACATGAGGGCTGGGGCGAAGATGACTGTATCACTGTCAGTTAGTACAAGGGATGACCCAGATGTGGAAAGGAAGAGACGTGTCCCGTGTGTACTGCAACTAGTCGCCAATCCAACTACCCCCCCATGTCCGGAATGTAAGCCCGCACCTAGGCCCGCCCATCCGCCACATCGAACATACCACCAGCACGACAACCTTCCCATTCGAAACACTGACTGGGGGTGGCGACCAGTGAACAATCATGTGTAGCCTACCCACGCGTACATGTGGGCCCTCCATGATCCATGTCACCTGCGGCAAAGACATGACATGCGCAATGAGGGAAGTGAGGAGAGCTGTCCGCCCCACGCGCAGAAGGTGCATCAGCTCCACAGACCCAGCAGCGAGTCCAGCAGGGGTCACATGTGCAGGGGCAGCTGTGCCTGGTGTGAAGGCACATGCATATAGACAGCACATCGACCAATGTGTAGTCTGCCCACATCCACAGTCCATCATCATGCGGACATAGGAATTGAACACAGGGCAACACATCTTAGCTGGTGCACCCACCGTGACCAACAATGCGCAATCATCGACGTACCCGCCCTGTGCATGGCCCCCCACCCAACGGAGGCACATCCAGTGCCACCATCCCACACACACAAGCCTTCCACGGAACATGCTGTGTCCAATGGTCAGTACAGAGTCAGCGCCCATCTGGTGGATCCTGAACAGGAGACACATGCACACACATGCCAGCTCCCACTATGTACGACTGCCACCTGGCACGTGCAATGTAACCTCTCACCTGTGACGTGTGACTGCAAGCACACAGCCGTCTTGGCATGGGGCTGTCAATGTGGACACCAGTCAATGTTTCGGGAGCTGTGATCCGTACAGTGCTGTACATAGGGTGCAGTGCTGACACCTACTACTGTCTCATATCCCCTCGTGCCACAGGTCCCACTTGTATTGGCCGCTCAGCCCGTGCCCACATCGTCGTCGTCGTGTGCCATACTCATCCAGCCTCGGAAGCAGTACCATGCTCAGCAGACACTCATGTTGCCGTGGCGTTGCCGCTTGACGAATATGCAGTCAGTCCCCATCAGCACGCCCCGCAAGTCATTGGGGCCTAGATCCCCATGTGCATGCACATGGCAGTGGTATGTCTCACTTGCCATTGCCATTGTTGGGAGACCTGTGTAAGTGTATTGTGGCCGTGCCGTCCCAGCTTGACAGCTGGGCTGTGGCTCATGTGCTTGCTCAGTCATGTCAGTGATGTGTATGCGAAATTGCTATGTGCCGTGTTGCTTTGACATGTGTCCTCTGTCATTTAACCCAGGCGGAGACCGAACATTGACCGCCCATACCAATTGCTGGCGGACATGGACGATACAGAGGTAATCAGGAAGTTTCGGCTGGACAGGCCAACTCTGCATCGACTGTGTGCCATGTTAGAGCCCCATCTCCGTCCCCGCAGGGTGTATCCGACTGCTGTCACCCCCACGGCTAAGGTGATGGCCGCCATGCATTTCTTCGCCACTGGGTCATTCCAGCACACAGTGGGCAGTGGAGGAGGGATGTCCCAGCCCATGTTCAGCAAGGTGCTGAGGGATGTACTGGCAGCCATGATGCTGTACCGGAACAGGTACATCAGATTCCCCAGGGCTCGTGAATTGGCGGCAGTGAAGGGTGCATTCTATGCCCTTGGCAGAATCCCACACGTCGTGGGAGCCATTGACTGCACTCATGTTGGCCTTGTTCCACCACAGGCCACTGAGCACCTGTACCGCAACAGGAAGCACACGCACTCCCTGAATGTGCAAGTGGTGTGCCTTGCGGACATGGTGATCACCCACGTGTGTGCAAAGTTTCCAGGCTCGGCCCATGACGCACACATAATGCGCAACAGCATCTTGCCACTACTGATGGCCAATCTGCAACAGGATCGTGGCTGTATTGTCGGTGAGTATGTGGAGTGGTGTAGCGTGCTGGTTGTGCGATGCTGTCCCCTGTCCAGTTGGAATAGCAACGGTTCTCTGTGTCCCTCACACCCAGGTGACTCTGCGTATCCGAATGGGGCATGGCTGCTCAGTCCATTGAGGAATCCTCGCACCCCAGCAGACGATCGATACAATGAGGCACATGGGAGGACCAGACGTGTGGTCGAGCGTACCTTTGGCCTCCTCAAGTCCAGGTTCAGGTGCCTGGACCGCACCGGGGGTGCACTGGCGTACTCCCCACAGAAGGTGTGCCAGATAGTGGTGGCGTGCTGCATGCTGCACAATCTGGCCATTCGGAAGCAGATCCCCCTCATTGTGGATGACGGAGATCAACCAGGGCCCCAGCCCGCAGACCAGGACAGCTCGAGTGAGGTGGACAGCGGAGAGGAGGAAGCTGGGAATGTGCGCCAGCAGCTCATCGCCCGCTACTTCACTTGACGGTGAGTGTCCATGTACGACGGATGATGTGTCTGTATCTATGCAGGTGTGTGTGTGCTGTGTCAGGGTGGCCGTATGTTCACTGCGTGCAGTGTGTCAACGCTCCATGGCCAGGGTAGTATGCCACTGTTGGTGGCTGTGGCATTGTGCCCTATTGCTCTGTGCGATGTGTGTACATTGCTTGTAGTTGTTGACATGTACTGTGTGATGGGTGTGTGACACACTCATTGAATGTGCTCCTGTTCTGTCTCCCACCCCTAGGTCCCTACAGGCCCTCCGGATTCCATTTCCATGCCACGCATCAGGTGCCTTTCCGCCCAAGGTGGCCGTTGTATTCCGTACAATAAAGACACAGGGCACAAACAGCAGTTAGTGAAAAAGGTGCATTTATTACAAACTGTGACATGTGATTGTGTGTAAGGTGATGACAAAAGTGGTGCGTGCAGTGACAATGAGCTGTCGGTCATGGCTGCGTGATGATCAGGGTGTACCCACTGGTTCTATGTCCATAGTCCAACACACACATGCCATCCAGCTGGCTGTGTGGAGTGGGATCGTAGAGCAAGTCAATGCAGTGGCTGGTCAAGGAAGGCTGGCGGAAGGCTGGCTGGCTGCCTCACTTGCGACTGGAGCGTGCGAAGTCCTCCCGGGAGATCTGTTTCCTCTTCGGACGGCCCCTTCCACGTTTGGGAGGGGGTGTGTGGTGGCGACCTGCTGGTGGTGGGTGAGGTGTGCTCACTGGCTGTGGACGCAGGGGAAGTGGACACTGCTGGCCGACCCTGCGCCCTAGCAGGTGGTGGCGGAGGTGGTGTTGCTGGCCTTGCCTGTGACCCCACCGCCACCACCAGCTGGCCCATGAGGTCCACGAGTTGGTCCATACGGGACACGAATTGGCCCATATGGGCGTCCATGGACCTCAGCACCCCCAGCACCTCCCGCGTGTCAGTAGCAGACCTGGCCCATTGTCCTTGGGCCTCTTCATAGGCCCCAAGGACTCTGGCCATTTGAGGCAGGGCATGGCTCCCAGGGGAGGCTGGCGTTTCCCTGACCCTGCTCCTCCTACCAGTCCTGCTGCCACCGGCCTGCCCACTAGCCACATTGCTCACCACGGTCCTCGCTGTGGCTCCCAGGGTGGATCCAGTCGGCCGGGCCACCACCTGCGCTGGGGCTGGTGCCAGCGAAGACGTGGTGGTGGTGGAGGCGGTGGTGGTCGGTGCGGCGATGGTGGCGGTTGCGGCAGTGGTAGTGGCCGCAATGACCGTGGGTGTGGCCGCAACGACAGTGGCAGCAGGGGACTGGGACTGTTCAGCATCCCTGGATGATGGGTTGGTGGGTAGGAGGGGTCCTGGGAGCGGCTGGGCCCTGCCACGCCAGATGGGCCAGCTTGGTGGTCCGTGTCCGAAGAGGTGGACAGATCCTCCAGATCCGTGTGTCCTCGTTGGGGGCTTGTAGGCTGGCTGTGCTGGCTGCTGTCTCCATCCCCAGCGTCCAGCAGTTCGTCACCTGTGGAGAGAATGAGATTTGTTATTGTGTTGCACCTGGCGAAGTATGTATTAGTCGTCTGACATTGGCAGTTCGTGCAATCTCGTACATGGGTTTCCCGGAGGCGAGTGTGTGGCTGTGGCATCTGTAGGTGTGTGTGCTAGGCAATGGGACTGTGTGCTGTGCACATGTGGCATGGGACGGATTGGCCATGCCGATGGGTGTGTTGCTTTGCCCCTACTCATTGTGACTCTGGTGTATGCGGGCTCCTGGCCCATCCTGGGTCTGGTTTGTACTTTGCTTTTGGAGTTCAAATGGAACGCTTAGGAACGCATATGGCAACATGGGGGCCATGCCCCAGATTCGCATTTGGGATGGAATATGCTTTTGGGGTTCAAATGGAACGCTTAGGAACGCATATGGCAACATGGGGGCCATGCCCCAGATTCGCATTTGGGATGGAATATGCTTTTGGGGTTCAAATGGAACGCTTAGGAACGCATATGGCAACATGGGGGCCATGCCCCAGATTCGCATTTGGGATGGAATATGCTTTTGGGGTTCAAATGGAACGCTTAGGAACGCATATGGCAACATGGGGGCCATGCCCCAGATTCGCATTTGGGATGGAATATGCTTTTGGGGTTCAAATGGAACGCTTAGGAACGCATATGGCAACATGGGGGCCATGCCCCAGATTCGCATTTGGGAGGGTATATGCTTTTGGGGTACATGCTGTGAGCCATGGGTGCCGAACGTGACATGTGTTGTGGCAGCATGACAGTGCATGGTCTGAGGTGTGTGCATGCCTGACATGCCCTGCATATTTGCTGTCTGTTGTGGTTACTGGACATGGCATTGGACGCATCGTTATGAGTGAGTGATAGTTGTGTGCCAGCCAACGTATTGCAGTTGTCCCATCTCCTTGGTGTGCGTGCTGCCCTGTGCCATGTGCATCACTGCAGTGCTCGGGGGGGTGTGGCCCATGTTGTGTGTTGTTGCTCACAGTGTGTCGTGCGCTTAATTGACTTCTGGCACATGGTTGGTCATGGGCATGTGTCTTAGCGTGACTGCTGTATGTGTGGCAGCTGTGCGGATGACATGCCTTTCATGAGACTGGGGCTGACGGATGGGATGGATGGTATGTTGTATGTGCATGGTGTGTCTGTGTGTTTGATGGGTTCAGTGGTGTTCGTGTGCATTTCTGTTGTTCCGCTCTGTTGCGTCTAGTGTTGTTTGTCTTACATAGGCGTAGTTGTGGGGTGTGTGGTTGACAGGCAGTAGGGGCTACATGGACAGGACTTCAATGGTGTTTCGGTTGTGTGTGATGAGTTGCACAGTGGCTGCCGTGTGGGACTATATTCAGTGTGGCTTGTGCATGCAGACGTGGCTCCTTGGGTGTTGCTATGTCTGTGATGGGTCATGTGGGGTGTGAGTCTGCTGTTCATGTCCGTGTGCACATTGTTCACTTGTTCGTGACGGTGGGCGGTGCTGCGTGTTCGTGTGCTACGTGACATGTCCCATGTGTTGGTGGTGTTATGGTCCTCATGCCTCCAGTAATCCAGCCCTGTCCAGTTTCCCACCTGCAAGTTGTTCGTGCGTGCACTGTACTGGATGCCACATGGCTCTTAGCGGGGGTGCTCCATGTTGCAGGTCTGTGGGGGTGGGGGGTGTAGTGGGTCGTGGGGGTGGCTGTACACCCACTGACACCGATTGCTGTGGACCGTGATGTCTGCCTTTCGGCTGTCGTTGTGCACTGCGGTGGCTGACACGTGGGTGTGGGGTGTGGGGATGCTCCTCCTTGCTGTGCTGTGGGACTGGGGCCTGGTGTGTGTTGTACTTGGGCTGTCCACCGTCCCACCCACTGCACTTTGTGTTCCTGCCACTTACCTGTTACTTGTCGGTTGGTGCAGCTGTGCCTGACACATGGGTGTGGGGAGTGCTCCACCTTGCTGGTCTGTGGGAGTGGGGGCCTGGTGGGTGTTGTACTTCAGCTGTCCCCCTCCGACCCACTGCACTTTGTGTTCCTGCCACTTACCTGTTACTTGTCAGTTGGTGCAGCTGTGCCTGACACATGGGTGTGGGGAGTGCTCCACCTTGCTGGTCTGTGGGAGTGGGGGCCTGGTGGGTGTTGTACTTCAGCTGTCCCCCTCCGACCCACTGCACTTTGTGTTCCTGCCACTTACCTGTTACTTGTCAGTTGGTGCAGCTGTGGCGGACACATGGGTGTGGTGGGTGCTCGTTGTGGCGCTTCTGGCATATTTGTGGACCTGTTGGTGGTTACGTGGCTGGCTTAGTGTACACATGTCCCCACGCATCTTACAGTTGTTCGGTTTGGCCTGTGTGTGGTAGTGTCTGTTGCATGTGCGTGTGATGTGTTGTGTATTGTGTGCTGGACATGGGGGTGTTTGTCCCTGGGAGCTGTGGCATGGTGGTTGCGCATGTGTGTACATAGCGGTGTGCTGGTATACATTAGTTTGTACTTACCAGCCTCCACTCCCCCTGCTAATCCGGCGAGGATCTCCGGATGGATTACGACTCGCACCTTCTCCTCCCACGCTTTGAAGGTCTTAAAGAGCGCGGGATTCCCTCCGCCAGTGACGGCAGCCAGCTCTCTGTTTTTGCCCTCCTTCTTCTTGACCAGGCTCTTTACGTCATTCCAACGTTTGTTTATCTCGGTTCTGTTCCTGGGCAGGGTCCCGACTGCATTGACCTGGTCTACGATCCGGGTCCACATTCTGTTTCTGGTGGCTAGTGGTGTGTGCTGGACCATGTTCCCATAGATTTGTGGGTACACCTTGATGATCTCGTCGACCATGACCGTCAGCTCCATGGGCGTGAACTTGGGCATCCTTTGTGGTGCCATGGTGTTTGTGGTGCTGGTGCGGTGTGTGTTGTGTAATGTGCAGGGGGTTTGTGGTGCCGGTGTTTGGTGGTGGTGGTGGTGGTGGTGGTAGTGATGTGTGCGTTTCTGTGGTGTGCTGCTGTCCTTGCTGTGTCACTGTGTCCTCTCCCTCTCCTCTCTGGTTTGCAATGTAGCAAGGGGTTGTGGTCTGTGGGAGTGCTGCTTTTGTACTCACCTATGTGGGTGTGTCCTCATGGTCTGTTGTTTTCAGGTGTGTTGTGTCTGGGGTTCTGGCCTTTGTATTTTTTGTTTGTCCGGGGGGTGTTTTCGGGATGTGTACTGTGCTTGTGTATTTGTGCGTGCCTTGCTGTGTGGACTTGTTGGCCATGTTGTGTGCTATTGGTTTTGTGTGCGGATGGTTTCTGTGCAGGTACGTGGGCGCCATGGCTTCTGCCGTGTCGATTCTCATCGGCGTTGTTTGCGCTGGTGGGCGGTATTTTTGTTGTTTTTCCGCGCTCATGGCGGTGCGATCGTAATTTCACGTGCGGTGTGTCGGCCGTGTGGGCGGGCGGTTTTGTGTTGTCGTGCGTGTTTCCGTCCGTGGCGGGCGGTTTGACTCCGACTCGGACGATGGCGGGCGGTATTTTGTATGATTTTTCGCCGATGGCGGTTTTCAGTTTGTGTACTCATAATGGCGTGGTCGGTGTTCAGGCGGTGTGTGCGGGCGGATTTTTGCCGCTTCCATGCCTGGTGGATTTTTTTACGCCGGGTATCGTAATGTGCCCCTTAATTTTTAATTAATTTATCAATATTAATTGAGAACTAATTATTAAATAATTCAAAATAAATTACTCCCCCCTTTACCCCATAAACCCCACAACCCACACCTAAAAAAATCACACAATTACCATAATAAATTATCAATTAATTAGTTAATATAAATTAACAACTAATTATTAATTAATCAAAAATAAATTACTTCCCACCCTTTACCCCTATAAATCCCACAACCCGCACCTAAAATTAATTACACAATTCCCATAATTAATTTTCAATCAATTAATTAATATAAATTAACAACTAATTATTAATTAATCAAAAATAAATTACTTCCACCTTACCACTATAAACCCCACCATCTGCACCTAAAAAAAATTACACAATTACCATAATTAATGATCAATTAATTAAATAATATTAATTAACAACCAATTAATAATTAATTACAAATAAATTGCTTCCCATAATTAACACTATATAATCTAAAATTAAATAAATAAAAATCATCATTACTATAATATAATTAAATTACTTCCCACCCTATTCCCATTTCCATGGAGGCAACTGTGGCGGGAATCCCTCCTACTTTGAATTGATGGAATCAAAGGAAATTAGATAAAAACGTAACTTTTTTCCTGCTTTCCGCTTCTGTTTCCTTCTTGTACCCCATCGTCCAGGTCCCTCCTTTGCTGTTGCGACTCCACCACGATGCCAAACAACTCCATTGGCACTGAGATCTAAGGTAAGCTACCTGTACAATTGTCCTATGTATCGTGTGTTGACAACTGCTGTAGACTCGTACATTTCTGCATTGCTCTTACATGCAATATTTTTGTTACGTGTAATGCAGTAGTGTTCATTTTCCTACTTAGCTAGGTAAATTGAGCACACCTGTATTGACACTTAAAAATGTTTTGAGTTGTTGTGGTGCTTGGAGGTATTGCTGTAGTGGTGCCTGTGGGTGGGCTTTCAATAGTGTGTATATGTTGTGTGAGTGGCATGCAATATGTAACAAAAAGGTACATTACACATTGACTACATATTTTTTTCATGCAAACATGACACATATGTGAATTGACACATTAATAAGGTGTAGTTACCAGTCTGCACTCCACCAGGAACTCACTCCACCAACAAACTGCCCCTAGCACATCACCAGCACAACGGGAACATCTAAATCGGCTCGGCACAAACCCGCCACCCTGATGGCAACATAGTACTGTTAGCCAGCAGAGAAGACCGCCGCCACGGCGGTCTACTGTCTTTTGCGGCAACATCTAATTACGGCGGATAGACCGCCGTTAGCTTGACGGTGTACTTGGAACCACTGCTACGGTGGGACGACGGTAGTCCCGCCAAGAACTAAATCAGGGACTAAGACTCAAAACTATTGATTGCTTCCCTCTCCTTTCTTTCTATCAAATTACTTTACCTTCCATCCTTAGCTTTCCTCTTCTGTCTGAATGCAGCCTACTCCAAGTTGCACAACTGTCTACCTTATTTTCCAGTTGTCTCTGCAAATTGCCCACACCTCATTTAATCGATCACAACCTCTCCATCTTTGGAACCATATGCCTGCAAATTAGCAATGCCTTATCTTCCCTAGCCTAACTCTTCATCCCACCAACCATTAGCATAAAGTCACATAATCCACAATAATAATCACACTTAACTCCTCTTAATGTGATCTTCCACAAAGAAAGAGGAGTAAAAGGATGGAATGGTTTCATTGAGAGCACAAGATTAATCCAAATAGCCAGCAAAAACACTTATCCTGGGTTCTGGAGTAACGTTGTAACTCCTTAGAAAGTGCTTCAATGCCTTGTCAGAAGTAGTAATGTAAAAATGCACATACATTGCTAAACAATATAATACTAGATATCATCTCAGCCAACTCCTACTTCTACCTATTGATGTAATAATTGTCAGGTTAAAACACAGATCAACTACAATGGTGTCTTTCTCTCATGTGACTAGACTTTATGATATATCTTGGTGGCTTGCCATTAACCTAGGGGCTAGGATTCTGTTGTTCTGTGTTGACTCTGCATGTTGTTCCTGATGGCTTGGCACTTCTCGCAGGGAAAAGATTTTGTCCCCACCTCGGCTGCACTACAAACCATGGCTAGGATTCTGCCACTACTGTACTGACTCCATACAGTGCTTCCTAGTGGCTTAGCCCTACCACCAGTGGATGGGATTCAATCATTTCTGGGACCACTGTATATATTTTATTGGTACCAATACTGTCAGATGGTAGCTTCATACTTCCATGACTGCTCTCATGACTGCTCCCATTATCACTACATGTCTGCATTTGTAGCCACCTGAATGACTACCTACATGACAGGTTGCATGACAGTTTCTGACAGCTTCATATAGCAAACTTTATGACAAATTGCATGGCAAACTACATAAAAACTGTTTGACAACTGTGATAAATAGCATGACAACTTTTAACTCAGCTTGCAAGGCGGATTTCTTTAATATTGTGTGTGTGCTAGAGAGTACCATGATGTCCATCTACAAAGGACTTCAGCACCCTTTCAGGGGCAGAAAGTCCTATATGGATGCCAAAGTAATCAATGCTTAATTTGTGTCTGTTTGATGGTACTCAGCACCGGCACTTACTTCTTAACACCAGTGGTGGTGCTGTCAGTCTATTTTTAACAGAGGACACAAGCAGTGTGCTCAACAATCAGCCAATCTTACACCTTTTGGTAACCTGGTATAAACCAGATTGTTCCATTTGAGGGAGGGTGATGGTTAGTAGCTGGTGTTTGTACTGGTATTTGGTAGCTTCGTCAGGGCCTCTAGGCGGTGCAAGCTTTAGTAGTCTCCTGAGTAATACCCTGTGCACTGGCACTTATTTTTTTTTACAAATTAAGCACTGAAAGCAATTTAATGTCAGAGCTCCTTATGGTCTAAAGTATCCCAAATAACTCAAAACACAACTTTAACACAAAATATAAGTAACTGCACAATAAATTTGCATGAGATGCATACTGCAAAATGAATGCCATGGGATAAAAGCAGCATGACAATCTAATACTTATG
Source organism: Calotriton arnoldi (assembly GCA_963921515.1). Taxonomy (NCBI): domain Eukaryota; kingdom Metazoa; phylum Chordata; class Amphibia; order Caudata; family Salamandridae; genus Calotriton; species Calotriton arnoldi. The sequence continues at coordinate 93 of CAWUFW010028303.1, read as the reverse complement.
CATAACTAGGGGCCAGAAGTACGGCCATTTTTAGTGGTTGCAAACAGAGAATTGAGCCATTTGTGACTGCTAAAAGGGCTTTTGCACTGTACT
>CAWUFW010028302.1:0-22470 GCA_963921515.1 Calotriton arnoldi | reverse complement strand
TTTAGTAAGCGAGTTTGAAAAGCAGTCCCAAAAACGCTCGTGCGTCGTGGCTGGCCTTTTTGAGATGGGTACGCGCGGCACTAGCATCTGTTAGTAATTATCTCGCTCGCTCTCGTAATGTTCATAGTCTACATGCACGAGTGCTCCAGTTCTTTCAGTTCCAAGTGCTTTCACTTTAGCTTACAGCGCGTATTTACATTAAGCATCTGCTTGCAATTATCCTGCTCGCTCTCGCTCCAGTGCTTTCAGTTCCAAGTGCTTTCACTTTAGCCTACAGCGCGTGTTTACATTAAGCATCAGCTTACAATTATCCAGCTCGCTCTCGCAAAGTACATGGATGAGTTCTTTCACTTATGAGTATTTTCACTTTCTTAGCAGCGCTTATTTACATGTGCTCTGCTAAACGCCACTAGAGCGGCTTTTTATTTGCTAAATAAGCGATTTTTTATATTTCATAAATAACAGCTTAGTATATACTGTAGCCTTAACACTGGTAATTTTTTGAAAAGCTGTAATCGCAACTTACAATAACTCGTGTTTTCTAAAAAAGTGTAAAGGAAAACTATATAAGCTGGCTCAATTTCACGCTGCGCAGGCGTTTAATATATCACAGGATACTTACTGAACTTTTAAACACGTTGAAGCTTTAAAATAACGCACAGCCACCGTGTTTTGCCCGTAGGAGTCTCGGCAGTTTGCTTAATGTCGCGCTGCCAAGGTCTTTAATATATCACAGCACACTTACTGAACTGTTGAACACGTTAAAGTTTAAAAATAGCGCACAGCGCGTCACAGGTCCACACTTAATGCATTATGCTACTCGCATTTCAAGGCCACATGGTGGCGCGCTAATCCAGTTCTTATGAAGGTTGAGAGGCAAACTGTTTATGTTACATGTAGAAGCTAAATACATAAAAGTAAACCGCAGTTGCCTATGCAACAGATCGAATGATTAAATTACTGGTGTTTGCTAAAAATAGGTAAACAAATTATATAATAAGCTGGCTTCATGTCACGGTGCACATGCATTTAATATATTACGGCATACTCAGTGAGCTTTCAAACACGTTAAAGCTTAAAAATAGCGCACACTTTCTTGCTCACAGTAGTTTCAGGAATGCACTCACAAAATGCATTACGTTGCTCGCATTTTAAGGCAACATGGTAGGGCGCAGGTTCAGTAGTAGTATATGTTAAAAGGCAAACTGTGTAAGTTACATGTATGAACTGAACGCATAAAAGTAAACTGAAGTTGCCCATGTAATAGATACAGTAATTAACCCGCATTTAAGGTATAAAATGCATTTTCGTACTGGTAATAGTACAAAATAAACGTAAAAACCATATACCATGCACTTCGAGGTAGCTTACACACATTGCCCATAGCACACCAAACGGGCTCCAGCTGGCTCATTCTTTAAGCAATGGCGCCATCTGTTTAGCATCTTGGCACTTTCCTTATCTCTTCTCTTCCCTAGGAGTCTCCCCTCCTCATCCTCCCACTCCGCCCCCCAACATCATTTGTTTGTTACATTCTTTAAACAAGTCCTCGGGTTTTTCCCCACACTTGCAATTACTATTAACAGGAAGAAAACCAGCAGCTAGATAGTGACAACACAGTTTGATTTGCTTTAGAAAAAAAAAAGGCTCTACCGTAATTTTTCCGGCGGTTAGTCTACTTTTCACCCACATTTGTCTAGAATAAAATGGTAATGTTTCCACACAGTGGGCTGAAATTTTAAGTTAAAACTTTGATGTACACTACTTCAGTTGATTCTTAGGGAGATTGTTGTAAGGAACACTATGTGTTTTAAAAATACCCCTCACACACCAAACGCTCATTTGATGTCATGCTTCATCATTGGGGTCTTCCCGTTCTTGCTACAAAACGGGGCGTGCTGCAACCTACGGAGACGTGGGAGCACTTTTTATGTAGAACACTATGTGTACTGCAGTTGTGTGAATGTTCGTGTTTAAAGGGAATAATAGTGTAAGTGTAAAAGTTACTTCACAAATCTCTAAAATATATATTATTATTGATTACTGCAGTTGTATTTGCTTAGAAAAGGTAAACAAACCAATAATATAATAAGCTGGCTCCATATTGCGCTGCAGGAGTGTTTAATATATGATAGCATACTCTGTAAGCTTTCAAATGCGTTGAAGCTTCCAAAGAGCGCATACTGCATCTTTCCTAAGCACATACCACGTCTTGCCCACAAAAGTCTCAGGAAAACACTGACAAAATGCATTACGACACCTGCATTTGAGTACTTTCACTTTACCCTACATTGCGTATTTACATTAAGCATCTGCTTACAATTATCCAGCTCGCTCTCGCAAAGTACATGGATGAGTTCTTTCACTTACAAGTATTTTCACTTTCTTAGCAGCGCTTATTTACATGTGCTCTGCTAGACGCCACTAGAGCGGCTTTTTTTATTTACTAAATAACAGCTTAGTATATACTGTAGCCTGGTCTTTAATTCCGAAGTTATATTTAACACTGCTAATTTTTTGAAAAGCTGTAATCGCAACTTACAATTACTCCTGTTTTCTAAAAAAGTGTAAAGGGAAACTATATAAGCTGGCTCAATGTCGCGCTGCGCAGGCCTTTAATATATCACAGGATACTTAGTGAACTTTTAAACACGTTGAAGCTTTAAAATAACGCACACTGCCACCGTGTTTTGCCCGTAGGAGTCTCGGCAGTTGGCTTAATGTCGCGCTGCCAAGGTCTTTAATATATCACAGCACACTTACTGAACTGTCGAACACGTTAAAGTTTAAAAATAGCGCACAGCGCGTCACAGGTCCACACTTAATACACAAAATGCATTATGCTACTCGCATTTCAAGGCCACATGGTGGCGCGCTAATCCAGTTCTTATGAAGGTTGAGAGGCAAACAGTTTATGTTACATGTAGAAGCTAAATACATAAAAGTAAACCGCAGTTGCCTATGCAACAGATCGAATGATTAAATTACTGGTGTTTGCTAAAAATAGGTAAACAAATTATATAATAAGCTGGCTTCATGTCACGGTGCACATGCATTTAATATATCACGGCATACTCAGTGAGCTTTCAAACGCGTTAAAGCTTTAAAATAGCGCACACTTTCTTGCTCACAGTAGTTTCAGGAATGCACTCACAAAATGCATTACGTTGCTCGCATTTTAAGGCAACATGGTAGGGCGCAGGTTCAGTAGTAGTAAATGTTAAAAGGCAAACTGTGTAAGTTACATGTATGAACTGAACGCATAAAAGTAAACTGAAGTTGCCCATGTAATAGATACAGTAATTAACCCGCATTTAAGGTATAAAATGCATTGTCGTACTGGTAATAGTACAAAATAAACGTAAAAACCCTATACCATGCACATAGAGGTAGCTTACACACATTGCCCATAGCACACCAAACGGGTCCCAGCTGGCTCATTCTATAAGCAATGGCGCCATCTGTTTAGCATCTTGGCACTTTCCTTATCTCTTCTCTTCCCTAGGAGTCTCCCTCCTCATCCTCCCACTCCGCCCCCTAACATCATTTGTTTGTTACATTCTTTAAACAAGTCCTCGGGTTTTTCCCCACACTTGCAAGTACTATTAACAGGAAGCAAACCAGCAGCTAGATAGTGACAACACAGTTTGATTTGCTTTGAAAAAAATTAAATGCTCTGCCGTAAATTTTCTGGCGGTTAGTCTACTTTTCCCCCACATTTGTCCTGAATAAAATGGTAATGTTTCCACACAGTGGGCTGGAATTTTAAGTTAAAACTTTGATGTACACTATTTCAGTTGATTCTTTAGGGAGATTGTTGTAAGGAACACTATGTGTTTTAAAAATACCCCTCACACACCAAAGGCTCATTTGATGTCATGCTTCATCATTGGGGTCTTCCCGTTCTTGCTACAAAACGGGGCGTGCTGCAACCTACGGAGACGTGGGAGCACTTTTTATGTAGAACACTATGTGTACTGCAGTTGTGTGAATGTTTGTGTTTAAAGGGAATAATAGTGTAAGTGTCAAAGTTACTTCACAAATCTCTAAAATATATATTATTATTAATTACTGCAGTTGTATTTGCTTAGAAAAGCTAAACAAACAAATAATATAATAAGCTGGCTCCATATTGCGCTGCAGGAGTGTTTAATATATGATAGCATACTCTGTAAGCTTTCAAATGCGTTAAAGCTTCCAAAGAGCGCATACTGCATCTTGCCTAAGCACATACCACGTCTTGCCCACAAAAGTCTCAATAAAACACTGACATAATGCATTACTACACCTGCATTTGAGTACTTTCACTTAAGCCTACATTGCGTATTTACATTAAGCATCTGCTTACAATTATCCAGCTCGCTCTCGCAAAGTACATGGATGAGTTCTTTCACTTTCAAGTATTTTCACTTTGTTAGCAGCGCTTATTTACATGTGCTCTGCTAGACGCCACTAGAGCGGGTTTTTTTATTTACTAAATAACAGCTTAGTATATACTGTAGCCTGGTCTTTAATTCCGAAGTTATATTTAACACTGCTTATTTTTTAAAAAGCTATAATCGCAAGTTAAAATTAATCGTGTTTCCTAAAAAAGTGTAAAGGGAAACTATATAAGCTGGCTCAATGTCACGCTGCGCAGGCCTTTAATATATCACAGGATACTTAGTGAACTTTTAAACACGTTGAAGCTTTAAAATAACGCACACTGTCGCCGTCTTTTGCCCGTAGGAGTCTCGGGAGTTGGCTTAATGTCGTGCTGCCAAGGTCTTTAATATATCACAGCACACTTAGTGAACTGTCAAACACGTTGGAGTTTAAAAGTAGCGCACAGCGCGTCACAGGTCCACACTTAATACACAAAATGCATTATGCTACTCGCATTTTTAGGCCACATGGTGGCGCGCTAATCCATTTGTTATGAAGGTTGAGAGGCAAACAGTTTATGTTACATGTAGAAGCTAAATACATAAAAGTAAACTGCAGTTGCCTATGCAACAGATCTAATGATTAAATTACAGGTGTTTGCTAAAAATAGGTAAACAAATTATATAATAAGCTGGCTTCATGTCACGGTGCACATGCGTTTAATATATCACGGCATACTCAGTGAGCTTTCAAACGCGTTAAAGCTTTAAAATAGCGCACACTTTCTTGCTCACAGTAGTTTCAGAAATGCACTCACAAAATGCATTACGTTGCTCGCATTTTAAGGCAACATGGTAGGGCGCAGGTTCAGTAGTAGTAAATGTTAAAAGGCAAACTGTGTAAGTTACATGTACGAACTGAAAGCATAAAAGTAAACTGAAGTTGCCCATGTAATAGATACAGTAATTAATCAGCATTTAAGGTATAAAATGCATTGTGGTACTGGTAATAGTATTAAATAAACGTAAAAACCCTATACCATGCACATAGAGGTAGCTTACACACATTGCCCATAGCACACCAAACGGGTCCCAGCTGGCTCATTCTATAAACAATGGCGCCATCTGTTTAGCATCTTGGCACTTTTCTTATCTCTTCTCTTCCCTAGGAGTCTCCGCTCCCACTCCGCCCCCTAACATCATTTGTTTGTTACATTCTTTAAACAAGTCTTCGGGTTTTTGCCCACACTTGCAAGTACTATTAACAGGAAGCAAACTAGCAGCTAGATAGTAACTACACAGTTTTATTTGCTTTAAAAAAAAAAAAGCTCTACCGTAAATTTTCTGGCGGTTAGTCTACTTTTTCCCCACATTTGTCCAGAAAAAAATGGTAATGTTTCCACACAGTGGGCTGGAATTTCAAGTTAAAACTTTAATGTACACTACTTCAGTTGATTCTTTAGGGAGATTGTTGTAAGGAACACTATGTGTTTTGAAAATACCCCTCACACACCAAACGCTCATTTGATGTCATGCTTCATCATTGGGGTCTTCCCGTTCTGCAACAAACGGGGCGTGCGGTGCACCTACGGAGACGTGGGAGCACTTATTATGCAGAACACTATGGGGCCGATTCCGATCTCGGCCGGAGGCGCACCTAATACCATTCGGTCGGGAAAAGCCATGCGGGCTGGCTCTCCCGACCGATCCGTACAGCACACCGAACCGAGCAAGTACGATGCGCACAACAGCAAAAATTCCTGCCGAGCCGTACTCACCCAAACCAGGTCCTGTTCTCCGACCGAGGCGAATCCGGAAACGCCGAATCGAGTCGCACGGAAGCGAAAATGCAGCCCCGTCCGGCCGGACAAGTACGATGCGCTTTCCGCACGCGCCGAACCCGCGTCGCTACGCACGGCACGTCAAAGCATCCCGGAGAGGCGCACATAAGCTCCGAATCGCGCCACAACACGATCCACGGCTACGAGACGAACACGGCACCGACGAGGACGACGCGAAGCGACGAGGACGGCGCGAAGCGACGAGGACGAAGCAACGACGGACGACGCTAAGCAGGAGAAGGACGAACGACACGAACCAACCATGAATCCCTTCGTCCCGATCATACCAATATTCTACATCTACTACCGGAACAGGCACGGACCTGCGTACGGCGCAGAAGGTAAGTCAGACACCAACCACAAAACACATACAACACGTATACCCACACATCACACACATACACGGGGAATCTGAATATACTTACACCAGCAACAGCAGCACCATAGGGGCGGGATGCCCATCACCAATGCCACATATGCACACAGGGGCCTGAATGCGCGCCACCACCCCTACCCAGGGGGGCTGGATGCCCACCACTACTACCACCCTTACCCAGGGGGCAGGATGCCTACCACTACTACCACCCTAGCCAGGGGGCAGGATGCCCACCACTACTACCACCCTCACCCAGGGGGCTGGATGCCTACCACTACTACCACCTCACCCACGGGGCAGGCGGATGCCTACCACTACTACCACCCTCACCCAGGGGGCAGGATGCCTACCACTACTACCACCCTTAGCCAGGGGGCAGGATGCCTACCACTACACCACCTCACCCAGGGGGCAGGATGCCTACCACTACTACCACCTCTTAGCCAGGGGCAGGATGCCTCACCACTACGCTACCACCCTCACCCAGGGGGGCAGGATGCCCACCACTACTACCACCCCCACCCAGGGTGGGCTGGATGCCCAGCCCACTACCACTACCTCACCCACGGGGGCAGGATGCCTCACCACTACTACCACCCTCACCCAGGGGGCAGGATGCCTACCACTCACTACCACCCTTAGCCAGGGGGCAGGATGCCCACCACTACTACCACCCTCACGCCACGGGGGCAGGATGCCTACCACTGCCACTTCACCCTCACCCAGGGGGCAGGATGCCCACCGACTGAGCTACCACCCCTTTAGCCAGGGGGTGCAGGATGCCCACCACTACTACCACCCTTAGCCAGGGGGCAGTGGATGCGCCTACCACTCACTTACCACCCTCACCCACGGGGGCAAGGTGATGCCTACCACTACCTACTCACCCTTAGCCAGGGGGCAGGATGCCTCACCACCACTACCACCCCAGCTCAGGGGGGCAGGATGCCTGCCACTCGCCACCACCCTCGCCCAGGGGGCAGGATGCCTACCACTACTACCACCCTTAGCCAGGGGGCAGGATGCCCACCACTACTACCACCCTCACCCAGGGGGCAGGTGATGCCCACCACTACTACCACCCTCACTCCAGCGTGGGCTGGATGCCTACCACTACTACCACCCTCACCCAGGGGGCAGGATGCCTACCACTACTACCACCCTTAGCCAGGGGCAGGATGCCCACCACTACTACCACCCTTAGCCAGGGGGCAGGATGCCCACCACTACCACCCTCACCCACGGGCAGATGCCTACCACTACTACCCTCACCCAGGTGGGCAGATGCCTCACCACTACTACCACCCTTAGCCAGGGGGCAGGATGCCCCACCACTACTACCACCCTCACCCAGGGTGGCGGGATGCTCTACCACTACTACCACCCTCAGCCAGGGGGCAGGATGCCTACCACTGCTACCACCCTTAGCCAGGGGGCAGGATGCCCACCACTACTACCACCCTCACCCACGGGGGGCAGGATGCCTACCACTACTACCACCCTTAGCCAGGGGGGCAGGATGCCCACCACTACTACCACCCTCACCCAGGGGGCAGGATGCCTCACCACTACACCACCCTCACCCAGGGGGGCAGGATGCCCTACCACTACTACCACCCTCACGCCAGGGTGGGCATGGATGCCTACCACTACTACCACCCTTAGCCAGGGGGCAGGATGCCCACCACTACTACCACCCTTAGCCAGGGGGCAGGATGCCTACCACTACTACCACCCTTAGCCAGGGGGGCAGGATGCCCACCACTACTACCACCCTTAGCCAGGGGGCAGGATGCCCACCACTACTACCACCCTCAGCCAGGGGGCAGGATGCCCACCACTACTACCACCCTCACCCAGGGGGCAGGATGCCTACCACTACTACCACCCTTAGCCAGGGGGCAGGATGCCTACCACTACTACCACCCTTAGCCAGGGGGCAGGATGCCTACCACTACTACCACCCTTAGCCAGGGGGGCAGGATGCCTACCACTACTACCACCCTTAGCCAGGGGGCAGGATGCCTACCACTACTACCACCCTTAGCCAGGGGGCAGGATGCCCACCACTACTACCACCCTTAGCCAGGGGGCAGGATGCCTACCACTACTACCACCCTTAGCCAGGGGGCAGGATGCCCACCACTACTACCACCCTTAGCCAGGGGGCAGGATGCCCACCACTACTACCACCCTCAGCCAGGGGGCAGGATGCCTACCACTACTACCACCCTTAGCCAGGGGGCAGGATGCCTACCACTACTACCACCCTTAGCCAGGGGGCAGGATGCCTACCACTACTACCACCCTCAGCCAGGGGGCAGGATGCCTACCACTACTACCACCCTTAGCCAGGGGGCAGGATGCCCACCACTACTACCACCCTTAGCCAGGGGGCAGGATGCCTACCACTACTACCACCCTTAGCCAGGGGGCAGGATGCCCACCACTACTACCACCCTTAGCCAGGGGGCAGGATGCCCACCACTACTACCACCCTTAGCCAGGGGGCAGGATGCCTACCACTACTACCACCCTTAGCCAGGGGGCAGGATGCCTACCACTACTACCACCCTTAGCCAGGGGGCAGGATGCCCACCACTACTACCACCCTTAGCCAGGGGGCAGGATGCCCACCACTACTACCACCCTTAGCCAGGGGGCAGGATGCCCACCACTACTACCACCCTCAGCCAGGGGGCAGGATGCCTACCACTACTACCACCCTTAGCCAGGGGGCAGGATGCCCACCACTACTACCACCCTTAGCCAGGGGGGCAGGATGCCTACCACTACTACCACCCTTAGCCAGGGGGCAGGATGCCTACCACTACTACCACCCTTAGCCAGGGGGCAGGATGCCCACCACTACTACCACCCTCACCCAGGGGGCAGGATGCCCACCACTACTACCACCCTCACCCAGGGGGCAGGATGCCTACCACTACTACCACCCTTAGCCAGGGGGCAGGATGCCCACCACTACTACCACCCTTAGCCAGGGGGCTGGATGCCTACCACTACTACCACCCCCACTCATAGGATGGACAATGCATGACACAACAAGCACACCACAACCTAGGGAATGCAAGATTAAGACATCCCCCCACCACCATGACAAGCGTGTGAGCAGGCTGTGTCAAATGCCTACAACACCGAACATGACTTTGAACATACAATGTGACCCCCTAGCACATGTGCCACACATATATGTGTGTGGCACCCCTAATCTAAGCAGCCCATGACCATTGTGGCAATGGGGCCTAAACCCCCATCATCACAGTGACCAAAAGGTAAGTGTGGGGTCCATAGCTGAAGCACATTTTGACCATTGTGGCAATGGGGTCTAAACCCCCATCATCACAGTGACCAAAAGGCAAGTGTGGGGTCCATAGCTGAAGCACATTTTGACCATTGTGGCAATGGGGACTAAACCCCCATCATCACAGTGACCAAAAGGCAAGTGTGGGGTCCATAGCTGAAGCACATTTTGACCATTGTGGCAATGGGGTCTACACCCTCATCATCACAGTGACCAAAAGGTAATTGTTGACAAAGAAAGAGCTGCAACTGCCAAACTGCATGGATCATTCCTGGTCACAGAACCAAAAACTCATCTGTGGCAAAGTAGTGTATGTGTCCCATTGCAACATAAATTGGGGGAGCCAAATACTGCAGTGCAAATGAAACATTCCTTTGGCCATGTGCAGACAAACAACACCCATGGGGGCTGAGACCGTCAACAGTCATCAATGACACAATGACAGAAGTGACCATCAGAATGCAGAACCACATATTTGCACCAATGGGCACACAAATGCAGATACCCTGTGGAGACAGCAGATGTGAGGTGAACAGATACCATACCATGGCAGCAATGGGACACACAAACCATGATCACTGTGCTGACCGATGACCTAGGAGTCCCAGGGACAGCAGGGGAAACACACCAAACAACATACAGCCAATGGCACACCCAAGATATGCCAATGCAGTGGTGCAGATGCACAAACACAAACAGGCAGACCAACACTGTCATCATACACAGCAGGTGAGGGGTGGGGGTGCCAGTGTCCCCAGGCAACAACACAACACATGAGGAGAGCTGAATACCAATCATACAGATGTGCATACACTGCCACACTAAGGTAACTCATGGATCCAAATCCCCTATGTGGGCAAGCAGGCATTGACAGGTGAGAGGGAGCACAAAACACACATGTCACACAGGCACGTAGGAACAACAACTGACACAGCAAGTCACAGACACACCACAGCACCACCCCCAGGGCCCCCACAATGTGGTGACCCTGGGCTGAATAAAAATACCACTGTGATGACAAAGCTAAATGTCGTTCACACTGTGAACCACAGTCAGGTGTCCTGAGCAACAAACTACCATCACACCTACACAAGCACAAATCAATCAGCATGGCCAGTAAGCCAAGGCCAACATGGAGGCAGGGGCCTAGCCGGGCAACAACTCTCATCTGCACACACTCAAGACCACACCCCTCGACCTCCAACAATGTGCAGCAGTGAAGTACACATGCACTGGTGACATTGCACATGCACCCATGACTATTCCAGGGTGGTGGGTGGGAACCAAGGTGTAGAAACACATCACACATGGACACTCAACAAGACTCCTGAATGTCTGACACACTGCACACTACGCTGTACATGGACATGACGGCAATACCACACCGACCAATGGGATCCCAGCCACAGTCACACACCAATGAAGAAGCCAAGGTCACCCACAAAGAACACACATAGACAACAACCAACATTGCAGCCCGGACCCTAAGGAGTGCCAGCAGTCACACACACAACGTGTCACAATCACTGAAAGATAACACAAACTGGAAATCACATGACAGGGGCAAACAACAAGTGCCAAAGGGAAACCTGACTGTGACCCATCTGCGTCTGCACACAAACTCTGCCCTGACAGCAAACACACCTATGGGTGACACCCTGATGACCAGTAATGTGCCATGCACCCACATCACAGAGAACACAGGAGAAGACTTTGGGGGAACATAGCTCAAGTCAGCAAGCATCACAAACAGGTACAACACTAGGGATCACAGCATGCGCAGATGAATGGAAGTGAACACACAGACATGCACATACAACACACACCTTGGGCGCAGGCAATGTCACACGTGTACACACTGCCATGAGGGGACTCCACTCCTGTGTGAGGAAAGCTGTGCCATATGTTGCCTCAGTAGGGCCCCATCATGTCAGCTGAGCACTTGGTCACACAATCAACAATTAGCACCAAATGAGGGCTCCCATCACATCAGCCTGGTCATGGATGTGCCAACGGAATCATCAGCACAGATCCAACACACTTGTATAGCAATGTTGCACTGACTACACGGATGAGTCCCTCCCCATTGATGCCCAAACCTGCATGTCCACTGGAGATGGCAACACGGTCAGGGAAGTAGACAAATGCAACGATGGCAGGCACAACAGATGTGCAGGGGTGGAAGCCACAGATATGAAATTGCCAATGTAAGTAGGAAACCCATTGCCAAATACTGAACACATGACACCCTCAGATGCTGCTATTGATGACATGGATACACCACATGATAGGACACATTCCCCCTGGACCACATGGGTTCCTGCACAGTAACACTTCATAATCATGAGACCAGATATCACCATCACTGCAGCAAGGGCATGGTTAGCTGCACCAACAACATGTACATCTGAAGCATGAGCACTAGAGAAAAGAAAGTTGCTTTATTCAGCATATGTGTTGTTTGATAACGACGTCCAGAAGAAATTAGAGCAAAGGCCAATGGCCAGTCCATTGTCAAAGTTCAAACAGGGTGACACTGGCAGATGTCACCCTACGCATGCCTGCACAATACCAGGGACAATCCACTAGGAGGGGCAACCGGGGGGCAGGCCAGGCACCGCAGGGACAGGATCAGGGCTCACCAGGGGAGTCAGGGAAGGGGTGGTGGGTGCTGGAGAGCCACTGACAACTGCAGTGGAGGTGTCTGACATGGTGTGTGCCGGCACAACTGGGGGCATGACTCAGATGTCGTGGGTGCCGGCACAACTGCAGTGGACCCTGCAGATGGGGTGGACAGGTCCGCCACTGCAGTGCCCAAGTCAGACAGGGCGGTAGTGGACTCCACTGCAGTGCCTACCTCCAGGGGAGGAGAATGGGGAACAGGCAAGGTGGGTTGGACAGAGGGGAGGACACCCTCACCACATCAGTGGCACAGACAAGCGCAGCGGGGGTGTGGTGCTGGGAGAGCAAGTGGCAGGGGAGAAGGCCGGAGCATCTTGGGGATGGTATATCTGTGGGTGGGGGAACCTGGGGCAGGGTGTGGTGGGGGCACCTGTGCAGTGGGGGCCTGAGGGATGGAGGACGGAGACCTTGTGCCTGAGCTGCAGGGCGGTGGCGGGGTCTTGCTCTTAGCACTCCGGGGGACTTGCGGGTGGGGGCCTCAGTCCGTCTGCGCCTGGGGGAGGGTGTCCGGGGGCGAGGGCACTCTGCTCCGTGTGGGTGGGCTTCCTCTTCCCCCGGGATGCTGGAGCAGCTTCATCGGTGGGGAAGAGGCCGAGGTCACAGAGGAAGAGCTGCTGTGACTTTGGGGTTGCAGGTGAGGCAAGGGAGGGTGCTTTGGAGGGAGAGGGAACTGAGGACTGCGCAGTGCATGTGGATGCGTGTGTGTGTTCCAGGGCCCCATCCCCTGTGAGTCTGGCTTCAGTCCCCTGAATGTGCGTGCGTGTGCGTTTTGTCATTGGCGTGTGTGTCAGTGTGCTGGATGTGTGTGTGCTGGTGTGTGCCTGTGCCGGTGTGTGTGTGCCTGGGATGGGTAAGGTGCTGGGGAGTGTGGATGGAGCAGAGGCAGGAGGGTGAGGGACCGTTTGAGGAGGGACACTGCTGCCGTCAGGGAGGAGTCCATGGACCTATTGCCCCTCTGTAGGTCAGACATGCCCGATGAGATGCCCTCCATGAACGACACCAGCTGAGTCAACAGCGCGGTGTGCGCATGGAGGACACTCAGCATGGCTGTCTGCCCTACATGGAGCTGGCGAAGGAGGTACACAGACTCCTCACTCAGGGCAGCAGGGGACACAGGGGCAGGGGTGCGGTGCCTGGCCCAAAGGAGACACGCTCCCGGACATGGGAGCCTCCACGGACCTGGGGAATGGGAGCCGATGGGAGGGCGGTGGTGGTGCTGGTGGTGGCGGGGACAGCAACACTAGCTGGGGTGTGGTGGCTGCTGACACCCGCCTCCACAAGGGAGTCATCCTCCGAGTTGCTCTGGTCCTCAGCTGAGGTGGATGCTGCTGAGGACTCCTCGGTGTGGCTCCCCTCGCCCTCCGTGCCACTGGGTCCCTCCGACCACTCCTCGGCTGCTGACCCAGTCTGGCTCTCCGGCTCCTCCTGGTCCGTGGAGCTGTCCCCTTCCGTGGCCGTGGATGTATCTGCAAACAATGGGGAAACAGACAGACATCAGTCACCTGCACATAACGCACACACCACTGTGAGCACAGCACATCACAGAGCAAGCCCTGGCATCATTAGTTGTACATTGCTAAAAGTGCACTAATTGAACAGGAGAAGTCAATTGTCAGTCTGATGCCAAGCATGGCACTCACATCCCACATGGCCTTGCACCCATCTGTCTGGTGTCTGTTGGATTGCAACACCCCAGTGTTGACACATGCACCAAGTACACAGTAGTTGGACAGTGCAGAGGACACGGTGTGGACACATCACAGCTCTTGCCACTGAGTCAGTACAGGTTTCCGGATGTAAGGGATGCCCAGAGTCAAATAGGAAATGCATGTGATGCATACCAGCGACAGACACCATGATGCACCCATGTCCTGATAGCCAGCGCCACTATGGTGTGCATGTAGCACATGTCACTCCCCTGCAGGCTCACCAATCAGTAGACACATGCCATGGCGGAGGCATGACTGCAAAGTCATACATCACTGTCTCAGTGATGTATGACTTTGCAGCCAGATCTAACAACACTCTGCACTGTGTCACAATAGTAGGTCATGGGAATGCAAGTCCTGGAGCTGCACAAGTGCACATGTACATCCCCCCACAACACATCCTCTTAACCCTCATCTGTCCAGGTCATACCTATTGGACATATGGGAGACCTGTGACACTACCCTCTGAACCTGAGCCCCTCACACTCTGCTGTGCATGGGGAACAGCTGCCTGAACTTCACATTTACATGCCCCAGTCTGCATGGGCAGCTGATCAGACACCTATGTGTCACACAAGTATCGTCTCCTATGGTCACATCTCCAGTGGCATGCTGAGCCCCTACCAAGAAACTCCACAGCAGTCCTGGCGACTAATCCACAGCACACTGACACAGAGGCAGACACCTGAGGGGTCAAATCACTGTGCACAATGTGTCCGCTGATACACGGGAGTGGGAGTACAGAGTGTATTGTATGGCCTGGAGTAGGCATGACTGTCCAGCCCCACATGAATGAGGGATGAGCCCTGGACTGTAGGCAGCTGGCTAAGTATGTGTGACACACGTCATATACATACTCCTGGGGCCCAAACATTGTTCCCACCCGCAGCATGGGTGTGTGCCAGGTACCCCAGCCACATGTGGTGGATCAGCTCAGCAATTGGACCACAGATCAAAGTAACACGCTGAATACATGTCAGAATACAGGCATTGTGTAAGCAATGGACCCACCCATGATGCCCACCACAGAGTCAGGGAAACAGATGCTGTCTCCCACCTTGAGTCAAGCAAACTGCAAGGACACAGTCCTAAGTGACAGAATTCCCTGCATGTAAGGGCCACACCTGGGTATCAGATGAGGAGTGGGCAGTGCACAATAGAGGGACATGGCTCCTGGACAACATGACTGCTGTACTGTGGCAGTTCAACCAGGCCCGAGGAGGGCACATAGCATGTTAGACAGAGTACACAGTGCAGTCTTTGACTCACCCCCTCCTTGCTGCTCTCTGGCCTTCAGCTGCCCATCCAGGTCTGGAAAGACCACCGCCAGGATCCTGAGCATGTGGGGGTCAGGGTCCGTGTTCCGCCCCTCCTGCGAGGAGGCGACAGCTTCAGCTGGACCCGTGCAATCCTCCGGGTCCAGCCCGAAGAGTCCTGCCACCTCTTTTGGCAGTTGCGGATCCGGCGCTTGTAGACCCCCACGGACCGGACAGCCCGGACGATGTCCTTCCATATCTCATGCTTCCGATGGGCAGAAGCCTGTCAGGATGACAAAGTGATAAGGCCATTACTACACATGCAACATATCCGTGCATGACACAGTTGCATATACATGTCGCAATCACAGGGGCACATGGTGTACCCAGGCAGTGCACGGCTGCCCATGGACAGTTTTCCAGAAGTCACTACATGGTATCATTGCATGGGGAGTAAAACCCTGTTCAGAAGCACTGTCACTGCACCATACCTGTCCAGTGCAAGTCACTACACACTATGGGGGTGACAACTACTCAGTGAGCCTGCTAGCCAGTGGTGTGCTGACTCTCAGCCTTGCTAGTCAGACAAAATGCACATTCAGAAAGGCAGTGCACAGAACACTCACCTGCTCCCCTGGTGTCCCATACAGCTTGCTGTACTGTGGAAGTAGGCTGTCCAGCAGGGCCTGGTTCTCCTCAAGGCTGAAGGCTGGGGCTCTCTCCACAGTACGTGCCATTGCAGGGTCCAGAGGGGCAGAGACAGCAGCAGTGCAGTGGCAGATGTCGTCCTGGAGCATGTAGTGCAGGCAAGTGGGCTCTCAGGGGAACAGGCAGCAATATATATGTGCTGGAGAGGCAGATACTGTCCCTTGTGTCCAAAGTGATAGGTCCAAGTCGTTTGCATCTTCTGAATCTGGCCAATCCATGGAATAGCAGCACCAAAACACGCCCACAGCATCCTTCAAAACTTCAACTTCATGACATACATGATTTTGCAACATTGTTGTGGGTGACCAACTGATTTTCCAGCAACCGACTCGTTCGAAATTCGAAACGCGTCCGTTGCCAGGCAAGCCCATTGTCAATGGAGTGCGCACCGATCGGTCCATTGAGGTACAACGCGCACAGGGGTACAACGCGTACCCGCACACATTGAAAGCAATGGGCCGGCCGGAGCACCGATCGGTCCATTGCTGTTCAACGCGCACAGGGGTACAACGCGTACCCGCACACATTGAAAGCAATGGGCCGGCCGGAGGCACCGATCGGTCCATTGCTGTTCAACGCGCACAGGGGTACAACGGCGTACCCGCACACATTGAAAGCAATGGGCGGCCGGAGGCACCGATCGGTCCATTGCTGTTCAACGCGCACAGGGGTACAACGCGTGCCGCGCACATTGAAAGCAATGGGCCGGCCGGAGGCACCGATCGGTCCATTGCAGTTCAGCAGCGCACAGGGGTACAACGCGTACCCGCACACATTGAAAGCAATGGGCCGGCCGGAGGCACCGATCGGTCCATTGCAGTTCAACGCGCACAGGGGTACAACGCGTACCCGCACACATTGAAAGCAATGGGCCGGCCGGAGGCACCGATCGGTCCATTGCTGTTCAACGCGCACAGGGGTACAACGCGTGCCCGCACACATTGAAAGCAATGGGCCGGCCGGAGGCTCGATCGGTCCATTGCAGTTCAACGCGCACAGGGTACAACGCGTACCCGCACATTGAATGCAATGGGCGGCCGGAGGCACCGGTCGGTCCATTGCTGTTCAACAGCACAGGGGTACAACGCGTACCCGCACATTGAAAGCAATGGGCGGCCGGAGGCACCGATCGGTCCATTGCTGTTCCACAGCGCACAGGGTACAACGCGTACCCGCACACATTGAAAGCAATGGGCCGGCCGGAGGCACCGGTCGGTCCATTGCTGTTCCACTGCGCACAGGGGTACAACGCGTACCCGCACACATTGAAAGCAATGGGCCGGCCGGAGGCACCGATCGGTCCATTGCAGTTCAGCAGCGCACAGGGGTACAACGCGTACCCGCACACATTGAAAGCAATGGGCCGGCCGGAGGCACCGATCGGTCCATTGCTGTTCAACGCATCACTGTATATGTGACTGGCATAGGTCAGCATGCCTGTCTCAGATGGACATATGCCAGCCACAGATAGCTCCCAGGGAGTGAGGGCACACCTACATCACGACAGCCTGTCCAAACCTTATCATAAGGCATGTAAGGCTGCATTTCCTATTGTGTGTATGTTGGTGTACATGTTGTCCTGTGGGTGTCACCTGTGGGCAGCCACCCCCAGGCTGTGCACGTGTTCATGGGGACAGGATCCTGGGTGTTACGTGTACGTGACCACTGTGATGTGCAACTGTTCATATCTGTGCATGTGTCATGGTCACATTTCACAGTGGTGTTTGTGTATGTCATGTCACATACCCCGTGAGTCCCATGTGGGACGGTATGTTTGAGCCAGGGTGTCCCAGTGGCACAATAGTGATGGCCCTCCACAGTCTTTGTGCATGTAGTGTTTACAATGTCTCTGATTTCATGTGCACAATGGGAGACAGTCTCCACATCCACGTTGTGTGTGCATGGACTCTGATGTTGTGCGTGTGTGTCACAGACGTCCATGGCTCTCCTGCCATGGCAAGTGTAGCCACTACCTGTGGGGGTCATGTTTGTTTTGCTGTGGTGTACACATGATACTCCAGGTGATGCCAGTGTCCATGTGGCATTACAGGGTCCTGGGAATGTGCCTGTCGTTGAGCTGTGGTGCCTGGGGCACATCTGTCCTCACATGTCACTGGGGGGTGACTGTGACACAGCATCATGATATCCAATGGGCCAACCTGGGACAAATTGATGCCACCTGTAGGACCGTGTTGACAGATGTTGGCCATGTATGTACCATACATGTCGTTCGGTACTGCACACTTCATGTAGTTGTGCCTCATGATGATGTATGTTGGGATCTTGAGTGTGTTCAATGCCGCATATGTGGGGTGACTGACGATCTTGCTTACTTCTCCTCTGCACTGCAGGGCTCCTGCTGTCCATCGGCCATTCCCAGACCTGGCAACGATGGTGGAACGGGACAGCATCCGGCGGTACCGCTTCACCAGGCAGCTGATTGAGGATTTGGCAGTGCAGTTGTCCCCACATTTGCAGCCTGGCCGGCCGTATCCTACAGCGCTGACCCCCAAGGTGAAGGTGATGGCAGCCCTACACTTCTTTGCCACCGGTACCTTCCAACATACTGTGGCGTCTGCTGGTGGGATGTCACAGACCATGTTCAGCCGTGTGCTCCGCGATTTCTTGGCGGCAATGTTGCTCTTCCTGAACCGGTACATCTATTTCCCTAGACTGCGACGACTCACTGGCGTGAAGAGTGACTTTTATGCCCTGGGGAGGATGCCGCATGTCATTGGCTCCATTGATGGGACACATGTGGCTTTGGTACCACCACAGGCCCAGGAGCAGGCCTACAGGAACCGCAAGCACTACCACTCGGTCAATGCACTGGTGGTGTGTCTTGCAGACATGACCATCACACACGTGTGTGCCCGTTTCCCTGGTTCAGCACACGATGCCTTTGTGATGAGGAGTAGTCGCATCCCCAGGTTGATGGCACAGATGCAGAACCAGCGTGCCTGGCTTGTCGGTGTGTACTGACTTTGTGCCATTGTGTGTGATCTGATCTGTAGTATTCCGCCCACTTTTCCAAGTCAGCTGATGTGCACTTGTCTGTCCGTAGGTGACTCGGGATACCCCAACATGCCGTGGTTGCTGACACCCCTCAGGAACCCTGTGACACCTGCCCAGATGCGCTACAATGAGGCACATGGTCGGACCAGGAGAGTGATTGAGCGGACCTTTGGTCTCCTGAAGAGCCGCTTCCGCTGCCTGGACAAGACCGGAGGGTCCCTCCCATATGCCCCTGCGAAAGTGTGCAAGATTATCATCGTCTGCTGCATGCTCCACAACCTGGCAGTGCGGAAGGAGTTGCCTCTCATCCAGGATGACGATGACCAACATCCGCCACCTGTGGAGGATCCTGGCCTGGACCACGATGCCAGTGACGATGATGATGATGATGATGGTGATGGTGATGTCCGCACACAGCTCATCACCAACTTCTTTAGCTGAATGTGAGTATCCTGAGGTGTCATGTGAATGATGTGAGTTGGCATGATGTGTGGGTGGTGCTCTGGTGCTGTTGGAGTGTGTCCATGGGCTACTTGACAGGATGTGTGTTGCGATGTGTGGTGACAGGTGGGCTGTACTCCCCAACAGTGTTGACATGCTAACTTGGTTCTGGGTGGGTATCTTGTAACATGTATTGTGCATGAGTTTTGCTGTTCTGTCCTGTACTGCATTGCTTTTGACTGTGTGTCATTTCTGTCCTTCACAGGGTACTTTCAGATTCGTTTGGTCAACTGTGTCCACCGACGGCGTGATTGCACATCCAGGCTGGTAGCTGTTGTGTCCCTACAGGTGATGTGCGCCACACCCATGGACTTCCTTCCGTCTACAGTTGTTGACTGTGTGCCCGCTACCAGGTGGGGTTACCTTGCATCTGTAGTGGTTACGGCATGTTGCTACTGTGTAATAAACCTGTGCTTCACTTAGTGATGTGCGTTGTCTGTGGTCACACATTTGACTGCCATTTGCTTACTGCACCTGTGGGCTACTTGACTACAACTGGGAATGGGTGTGGTGTCTGTGCATTGCACCGTCTTCCCTGGCAACATCAGTGTAGGCAATGAGTCAGATGGCCTAGGTGTGTATGTGTTGTGTAGCCCTGGTGGTGTGTCTCCCTCATATGTGTCACGTTGCCTGTACTCACATGCCTGTGTTGTCCTTGCTGTTGCAGTTCGCATACACAGTGTAATTTTGCAGTTCATCATCCCCATAACAGCACCCACGTTGGAATCACGACAGAGGCAAGTATGGTGTATTAGTGTGTTTATTGTGATACATCTGTGATAATAGTGCATAGGATGGATTGTGCTGTACATGAATCTTGCAATCCCAAGTTCCTAGATGAATAGAAAGTCCAGGTAGACAGGATCCCCAGTATCGGGGCCACAGTTGTCTGACACATTGTTCCAACTTGTACTCCCCATGCAATGTGTGGGAGTAGTGTTGCCATCAACAGGGTGAACAGTCTGTGCACAAGGCGAAAATCCAGAACAGGTTCAGGCTTCCTGGGAGTTGCGCTTGGCCATCAGCCTCTCACTTTCCCCTCCTCGGACGACCCCTCTTCTTGGGGGGGCCCTCAAGTGCAGGCTGCTGCGGTGCAGGGGACTCTCCGCCAGAGTCCTCCTCCCTCCCTGTGGCAGTTGCAGTTTGTTCGGTACCAGATGTTGTTGGCACACAGGGAGGTGTGGACTGGTTGCTGTTCATCTGGCGGAGGCATTGTAAAATGTCCCTGTGCACCGCCGTCATCTCATGTAGTACATCCCACTTGGACTCCACGCGGGACATGTGGGAGTCCACACGTGACATGTGTGACTCCACGTGGGACATGTGGGAGTCCAAGCGGGCATGATGGGCAGCCTGCTGCTGTTTGATGTCTCTGAGGAGCCCCACTACCTGGCTGAGCTCTCCGGTGCTGGACTGGTACGCATCAGCTATGCGTACCAGTTGTGGGTCTTCATGCACACCAGCAACGTCTGCAAGCAGCGACCTCTGTCTCCCACCCCTCCCACCACCCCTGCTGACATGTGCAGTGTGTGCAGTTGCACGCACAGATAACCCTGGTCCACCTTGGGGGTGGTGGTGGTGGTGGTGTCCATGGCCCCAGGTTGGTCCAGGGTCACTGCGCTGGTGTTGTTCCTTATTCTGTCCATGTCGGCAGGGATGGTATTCGTGGTGACAGTCGTTGGAGGGGTGGGTGCAGGGGGTGCAGCTGGTGGACCTGCTGGTGCTGCAGCTGGTGGTCCTGCTGGTGCAGCATGTTGACTTGCACCGGATGTGCCAGGTTGTTCATCGTCCGAGGAGGACAGAGGCTGTACTGACGCCAGTGAGCTCGGCATCCTCTTGAGCCTGGGACTGGGACTCCTCAGCGTCTGCTGCTGTGTCCCTATCATCACCTGTTTTTGGGAGACACAAACAATGTATGTCATGTTTCTGCAGGCATCAGTGGTTGACACACCTGACAGTTGTGACTGTGCCTCGGGGTGCGGGCCTGTACATTGTATTGTCCTAAGTCGTCACAGTCAGGGGTTGATATTGGTGTGGCACATTGTCCTGCATTATTTGGGCATTTCTATGTATTCTCTGGGGTGTGAACATGGTCTGCATTGATTGTGTTTGGTTGACAGCCAGACCTCCTTCCCACCCACCCACCCACCCAGTCAGTTATCCCACCATGGAACGTGCTTGCATTGCAGGAGTGTAAGTTGTCTCTCAGGATGTCAGTCAGTGGTGTCCTGCTGTTTGTTGGTGCACAGTTGGCAGCAGGGCCTTGTGCTCCCCACAGCAGTAGCCAGTGTCAGCCATCTTGTGAGTCCTTCTCCACTCCCTGTGATGTGAGCATGGTTCAGGTGGTGTTGATGGGACAGTTGTGAGGCTGAGCAATGTCTGTGACTACGACTCCCATCATGCTATTGCCTCCACCCCCTTCCCAGCATGCCCATGCTTCCTTCCTTTGACTCTGCTTCCCTGTGGGGTGGGCTGGCTGTGCTGACAGGATGGCTGGGAGTGTTGTCCTGGCAGTTGTTTGGCTAAGAGTCCCAAGAGTGTCCCTGTGCTTCACACAACATAACCCAGGGTGGTGGTGCTTTGTGGGATCTTGTGTTAGGATGGAGGGCATTGCATTCTACCAGGTGGGTACTGTGGAGTTTGTGTTGGGGGTGTGAGGGGAGGTGCTGGTGACTATAGTCAGTGCTGCAAGTCCC
>CAWUFW010028301.1:0-22472 GCA_963921515.1 Calotriton arnoldi | reverse complement strand
ATAAGGTACCACAGTCTCCAATCACTAGTGCACCTAGAGTGCACTCCAAATCGTTTAGAGAGAACAGAGAGGCTGGGGCCCTGATTGGCAGGGTCCCAGCCAGACTATAGACAAAGACCAGTGTAAACATCAGAAAAAAAGTGGGGGCAACATAAGAGGCAGATCCTACTCTCCTACAGAGATGGTGCTCCTTCCCACGGCAGGGCGGCCGTGTAGTTAAATAGTCCAACAAATGCCCGAAAGCTTGGAAGGACACACGCAGTTCACCCACCATCCGGTCTGTGTTTGACCCTCTCCATGGCATCTCGATTACTCCTTTTCTCGCCCAACGCGTTTCGAGGCTGAAATGCCTCTTCCTCATGGGCTTGCTCATTATGCAAATGACCACCAGTAAGGCTCTCTTTTATTTTTATTACCATGCTTTAATTACCTTGTGACCCTGGTGGGCCTTGCATAGTGCAATGTTCACAATAGTGCATGATGGTACATGTGGTCCTCTTTCGGAGCAAAACAATAATCCCTGAGTGGGTTTCGGTGCCATTTGTATTTTTTTAAAAGCTCGATAATATCCTTAGTAGGATTCGTGATGTCAGGGTGAGTCATTATAATCCTGGGTTTCCTGTGCTGACATGATACGGACGCAGTTCCGATCAACATCCTCTCCGATCATCTGGAGATGGTGCTCCTTCCCACGGCAGGGAGGCCGTGTAGTTAAATAGTCCAACAAATGCCCGAAAGCTTGGAAGGGCACACGCAGTTCACCCACCATCCGGTCTGTGTTTGACACTCTCCATGGCATCTCGATTACTCCTTTCCTCGCCCGACGCATTTCGAGGCTGAAATGCCTCTTCCTCATGGGCTTGCTCATTATGCAAATGACCACCAGTAAGGCTCTCTTTTATTTTCATTACCATGCTTTAATTACCTCGTGACCCTGGTGGGCCTTGCATAGTGCAATGTTCACAATAGTGCATTATGGGACATGTGGTCCTCTTTCGGAGCAAAACAATAATCCCTCAGTGGGTTTCGGTGCCATTTGCATCTTTTTAAAAGCTCGATAATATCCTTAGTAGGATTCGTGATGTCAGGGTGAGTCATTATAATCCTGGGTTTCCTGTGCTGACATGATACGGACGCAGTTCCGATCAACAGCTTCTCCGACCATCTGAAGATGGTGCTCCTTCCCACGGCAGGGCGGCCGTGTAGTTAAATAGTCCAAAAATGCCCGAAAGCTTGGAAGGGCACACGCAGTTCACCCACCATCCGGTCTATGTTTGACACTCTCCATGGCATCTCGGCTACTCCTTTTCTCGCCCGACGCGTTTCGAGGCTACATATCCCGTCATGCACAGAGACACTTTGCCAAGCTGTAGGAGAGTAGGATCTGCCTCTTATGTTGCCCCCACTTTTTTTCTGATGTTTACACTGGTTTCTGGCTATAGTCTGGCTGGGACCCTGCCAATCAGGACCCCAGCCTCTCTGTTCTCTCTAAACGACTTGGAGTGCACTCTAGGTGCACTAGTGATTGGATACTGTGGTACCTTATGAGTCCCTAGTATATGGTACCTTAGGTACCAAGGGCATAGGTACTTCACAGGCCTACCAGGGGCTGAAGCATGTATTTAGCCACCCCTGGGAAGCAGACTAAATCTGACACCACAGGCCTGCTACTGCAGCCTGGGTGAGGAGGTGCTAGCACCCCTCACTGAGATATAGGTTCCCTATATATCCCTTGCACACACATTTAAACCTATCAGTCACCCCTAAGGCAGGCCCTATCAATCCTGAGGGCAGGGTGCTTAGTTTCTATGTGAGAGGGTGCCTCTGCCTGAGCAGGGCCCCTCTGCAGCTCTCAGAGTCCATTCTCTGGGGATGTTTGTGAATGCGGTCAAACCATATACTCTTAAGTGCATTATAACCTCGCGGTTAATGCTAACTTTGGCATGGCTGCATCAAAACATGTCGTGTTTGGTGTCAAACACCTTGGAATCATACCCTGTAGGAGAGTAGGATCTGCCTCTTATGTTGCCCCCACTTTTTTTCTGATGTTTACACTGGTTTCTGGCTATAGTCTGGCTGGGACCCTGCCAATCAGGGCCCCAGCCTCTCTGTTCTCTCTAAACGATTTGGAGTGCACTCTAGGTGCACTAGTGATTGGATACTGTGGTACCTTATGAGTCCCTAGTATATGGTACCTTAGGTACCAAGGGCATAGGTATTTCACAGGCCTACCAGGGGCTGAAGCATGTATTATGCCACCCCTGGGAAGCAGACTAAATCTGACACCACAGGCCTGCTACTGCAGCCTGGGTGAGGAAGTGCTAGCACCCCTCACTGAGATATAGGTCCCCTATATCTCTCCTGCACACACATTGAGACTTATCAGTCACCCCTAAAGCAGGCCCTATCAATCCTGAGGGCAGGGTGCTTAGTTTCCATGTGAGGGGGTGCCTCTGCCTGAGCAGGGCCCCTCTGCAGCTCTCAGAGTCCATTCTCTGGGGCTGTTTGTGGATGCGGTTAAACCATATACTTTTAAGTGCATTATATCCTCGCGGTAGAATGCTAACTTTGGAATGGCTGCATCGAAACATGTCGTGTTTGGTGTCAAACATCTTGGAATACTACCCCCCGCCAGTACTGGCGGCGGGGGTAGCATTCCACCCTTCTAGAGGGATAGACATGTACCTACTGTGGAAACGCGGTAGAATCCTGCAGAGCCCTGGCATCACAAAATGGATGCCACCAGTCACAGACACTGGGCTGCCCTCCTGCTGATGACCAACACTTGCAGAGGAGGAAGCCCAACAATAGATATCCTGTCCCAAGGGGGTGTGACCACCTTCCAGACAGGGTTTAGTGTATTGGGGCTGGGTGGGTGCACTCTTAGAGTGCTTTGAAGTCCTGCACTGGGGGAGCAGAAGGCTCCTCTGTGCATACCCCAGTTCAAACCAGCTCAGGGGCTACCTGCCCCTGCTCTGGCGTGAGACTGGACAAAGGGAAGTGGGTGTAGCCACCCACTCCCCTGACCCTCCCATAGGTAGGGTCATAGAGCTAGTCCCTCCCTTTCTTTTAGTATAAGAGGGGGAACCCATGCATTGCAACCTAGATTTCCCTGGACGACGCTCTGAAGAAGAATCCCGGACCTTCGACGTTCCACTACCTTTGGAAGACTGAAGAATCTCCCTTGGAGTCAAGGAGTGACTCCCCTGCTTGGCAGGCACCAAAAACTACAAACGACGGTCGCAAACTACGCCGCTCCCGCCGGAGTCCGAAGTCCCTGCAGCCCAAGAAGTGGATTTCCTGACTTCTCAAAGGCCATCGTGAGTGCCCAGTGAAGCTGAGGCCAGTGGACCCCAAGAGTGATGAGGAACCGCGAACCCTGGGTACCGTGCACTATTGTCGAGTGCAACCCCTTCACTATGTTTCACGAACTTGTGCTTTGGAACACGTGTGGTCCTAACCTCCAGCAGGAATTCTTCCGAAGATCAGAGGCCTACCAGATCCCGAGTGACCGTGGGCCCCTGTTGAGTGAATCCTCTCGCGGCGTCTTTGCAATCCCTTGCCAGCCATCTTGTGGGTCCCCAGAAGACTTTCTAAACAAACCAAAGGACTCCCTTGATTGCTCCAGGCCTGCCCTGACTTACCTTCGCTGGGTGAGTCCCCCAGACCTTGCTGGTCTGCGCCATTGCCTCTTTACACTTTCCCCGAGACTTGCTGTTACCAAGGCTTGTTGGCACCAATCGAGTCGCCGATACCGCCGTAAGCTGCAAACGTCGTGGCTCACGCCGAATCTAGCTCCTGGTTGTCGTTGACACCTCCTGGACCTCGTGGCTGAAGAGTCAAGGCAACTGTGAACGACCTGAATCTTGCGACGACGGTGGGCATCCATCTTCCTTGCCCCGAGTCACTGCCAAGTGACTTTGAACACTGTCCCCTCTGCTTTCAGGTCTTCCATCTTCCGAATCCAGGCTTGGATTCCTCCGGCCACTTCTCCTGTCGCCGCAAGCAGCAAGTCTTCACTGGCTCCCATTGAAAACGACGCCGCGACCCGACACCAAAGAAACCTATGCACCCGGCTCCCCTGGGTGAGGTAACTTCAGCACTACAGTGCTCCTGTGGGTGTGGGCCCTAGAACTACTTACCCTGTAAGTGACTTGCTTGTAACTTCCCTCGAAGTGCCCTAAAACTCTTATTTTCTAAGTGCGACAATTCCGCTGACTCGTACAGGGATCGCGTCTGTGTTAGACACACCGCGTCCATCTCCTTTGTAACACTATCTAGAACTGTGTCCTTCGACTCGTACTGAGTCCAATCGGGGTTCGCCTCGAACACACAAGGAGCCTGTAACATTGAGACCTCCATTGCACTGACTCGCACAAGGTTCGCGTCTGTGTTAGACACAGCGCGTCCATCTCCCTTGCAACTCTATCTGTAACCGCGTCCTTCGACTCGTACAAGGACAGATCGGTGTGTTCGCCTCGAACACGCAAGGGACCTTTAACATTGAAATCTCAATCGCGTCTGTGCGCATAGACTCGTACAGGACTCGCACCGGTGCCAGGACACCGCGTCCGTACCCTGTGGGTCTCCTATAACTACCTGGGGTGGTTCTTGGGGGTCCCTCGATTCTAGATGCCCTAGACCTAGGTCTAGCCAAACTAAGATTGTGATATTCGATTGTGCTAAACTTATTTTGATAACATTTGACTTGTACATATGTTCCTGACTTCTAATCTCATAAAGAGATTAGTAGAGAGTGTTTATTAATAAATACATATATATTTGATATATATACCTGTGTGGTGTCTTTTCATTTGGTGATTCAAGAGATTGTGTGGTAAAACAAGCTGCTTTACATTCCTTCAAGACTTAGCCTGAAGGCTGCTCTCCACAGCTACCACTAGGATAGCTTTCTATAAAGGTTGTCTTAAACCTATCTACCATAAGAGTCGAATTGTTCTGGTGCAAGGTGTCCACTTTAATTAGTGAACAGCATATACCAGGCCAACTTCTCACATTGGTGGGCAGCGGTGGGATTCCAGCTTGCTATTGTTTTACCAGAAAATCTCTATTTGAATTACTAACTGAAAACCATAATAGGTACTTAAGGTACATATAAAGTCAAGCTTAGTATCAATAAGTTCTACTGAACTTAGAGCTGTGTGCCAAGGGATAGCACACCCTTTCTACAGCTCAAGCTAGTATCAGTTGGCCACAAAATAGTGTAGGTAGTACAACACTGCACAACACTAGAATGTCCTTAAAGGGTGGAACCAGTGGATCCACTCAGCCTCAGTATAAGGACATGGCTTTCTCTGACTTGAGAGCCATGTGTGTTGAAAGACACCTGAAGCTAGGACAGAGTCCCTCCACCCTACACCTGATAGATCTGCTGACAGCATATGATCTTAGATTGGCTCTAGGAGCTAATGGAAGGTGCACTCGTTTCAAAGTAAAGTCAATCTGTGGCAATAGTATATTCAAAAAGTCTTCTTTTATTCAATCAAGCTTTTTAAAAACTGGCGCACAGCCAACGCGTTTCGTTCCCATTTCTTTGCCAGGGGAACTTCATCAGGGCTGTAACATTATAGACAAAATACAACATTAATATGACATACCACAACGTAAAGAAAATAAATATACATATATAACAACATAAATAATGTTTTAAATGACCCAACCTCTTTCGACAACATAATCAAAATGACCAACATTAGATTGCAACAACAACATGACTCCACATAAAAAATATTAACATCAATGTCTCAAAACTTAAATGTTTAGATGACCAATGCTCCTTTAAACATATAAACGACAAGAGAATAAACAAAAAAATATCCACAAAAAAGCACATCACCCATATTGCAATAAGTCTTGGATATCCCCAAATTCCAACTGTGGCCTACATCCATATTTTGAAATGAAAACACAAGCGCCACATATAAATAACATTTAAAAAACACTGAATACAGTACACAAACAAATTTATAGTGTACTAGCGTAAAAAGCGTACATATGCAGACCCTGCTTCATATCTGACCAATTATATGATGTCAAGTTCATATTGCTAATACCTAGAATGTGAAATGTAATTAGAACATATATAGATGTCAACCCACATCAGAAAAATCCCAATATCAACTGGAAGATATATTTTATATCTCTCACCTCTTATATCTCAAGGGTTCTAAGCGCATTGGGTATAAGATGGGCCTCAAAATCCAATATCATCAATGGCCTTATTAAGAAAAAAGAAAGAAGAAAAAGGGATAAAAATGAGTAGAGAAGAATGAAAAGATAAAAACCGAGAATGGCCTCAAAAAGGAAATCCCCGTAAGATTTGAATATTAAAACGGCGAGCTGTTATCAATGAAGGGATCCCCTATATGGGTCATGTACAATACACAACTCACCTTTCATATGAAACTATCTTTAGTAACTTCTATGCGGCAAGAAAGAAGACCTCCCTCATAGATGAATATAAACAATTTCTGAGGAGAAAGATGGGTAGAGAGGCTTGTAAGAATAAGTGCTGCCATAATGCTGAAAAATTAAATTAAAAGTAACGACACCCCATGCATGAAAAATAGATATAGACTCACCTCACAATTCCGAAATTAAACGGACGTGTGAGCTTTTTGTCGGTAATAGGACATAATAGTCGTATCTTTATCCACATCAAAAATATATCTGCGGATAGGTGTAGAAACTGTAAGAACAAATGATTAAAGTGAAAACCCGAACTCGAAATTATCAAGTTCTGAGAACCATCCAAAGAAAATATAACCCTCACAATCATCAAATAGATCCAAAAGTCAAGTATGCACAGTGGCACAACATATATCAAAATAAATGACAGGAAAATCACAATATTTAACACCACTGCTATTGAAATCTACTGTATCATAATCAGAGGATAAGACGGGTGATATACAATCCAACAAAGTGGAAATATAATGCCCTTTTGCAAATATGTGCCTCAACGATCTTAACAGGGCAAGTATGTAATGCGTAATGAATGGTGCAACGCGCTTGCTAAGAAGTAAGGAATTCCTAGTTACAAGGCCCTCTTACGAAATGCTAAATACCCAGCAGAGTGTCCCTCTGTTAGTAATATACGCCATTAAAGTGAATAAGTGCTGTCCTTATTTAGCAATTGCGTGGTCAGCATGCAGCATACGTACTGAAAATAACAAATTTTCGAAGTAAATAAACTCTTATTGGAGAAAAGCACTACCCCGTCGTAAGCCTATATCACCACATACAAGCGTAGCAAAACTTGCTAACCAATCTAAATCTAACACTGTCATATGAGCGCCATAACCAAAAGGTCGGCCTTAACTTACCTAATGATCAGGAAGGTCCTCCGTACATGGCATCGTAACCAGCAGCGAACCGAACACTGGTCGCGAGCGTTATTTAACGAACCCGGGCAAACAAGATCACAGCTGAACCCAGCGGTCATGTGACCTGTGATGCACTCGGTCGATAGGTAATTTCCAAATGCAAAACAAACATGGCGGCCATCTTGTAATGGTTAAGATGGAGTATATCAAGAATGATTTACGACAAGGAAATAATCCAAACATCTTCAAAAACTCGATAATTGTAATCACGATGTTATAAATTTGAAATTCAAAAATATCCAATCAGAAATTAAACAAATAAAAAAGTTTAAAAAAACCGAACCAAAAATGAAGGAATTCATTCAAATAGTAGTCCATTTCAAAAATCATTATTCAAAATGAACTTGATCCTATCCGCTAACAATACAGGTACCCAAGTATAATCCTAGAGATGGGTAATCCCCAAGGATTGAAATGGCATAGGATTCACTATAAGCCACCAATAATGACTTAGATTTATAATAAATGAGAGATGCAGCAGTGTATAACAATAACTGGAAGGCTCAATTAAAAACCTCATATTGATAAAGACAGATGCACTATAAGCCACCAATAACGACTTAGATTTATGATAAATGACAGATTCACTATAAGCCACCAATAACGACTTAGATTTATAATAAATGAGAGATGCAGCAGTGTATAACAATAACTGGAAGGCTCAATTAAAAACCTCATATTGATAAAGACAGGTGTGAGATCTTGGCCATTGTAAATAGCAAAGAAATGAATACCAGGACTAAGGAAAGGAAAAGAAGGTAGTGAAAAATAAAATCATATACCTAAAAATCACCATAGATGAGAAAAAGGTGATAAAACCATATTCCTAAAAAACACCCTAAATAAAAGGGGTGATGAATTTTTTAATAGGAAATGTACATTAAAAAGGGGGTAAGACCAAAATGGACCGACACCATCTGTCCCAATAGATCAAAAAAGTTTCAAAAATACAGTTAAGCAAGAAAATGGTGAAATTCATTACCAGTATTGTGCCCCATGTATGTGGCACGTAAACGGCAAATCCATTTTGCCTCTAGCTGTCTGACCCTCAGTTCCCGATTTCCACCCCTATCTACGGCTGGCACATGGTCGATGCCATGGAACCAGAAACTGATATTGTTCGGGTGTTTCTCCTTATAATGATTGGTGAGGGGGTAACGGCTGTCGTTATTAAGGAGCGCCCTCCTATGCTCTTGAATTCGTGTTTTTAACGGGCGCACCGTACTACCTACATAGATAGTACCGCAGTCACATCCTAATAGATAAATTGCGTGAGTGGTATTGCAATTAATGAAATGTCTGATGGTATGAGACCCAGAGTTATTGTAATTAAAGCTGGTAATCTTATTCCGGCCATAGGGGCAAACATTACAACGTGAGCAGGTGTAAAAACCTAAAGGTTTGGGAGGTAGCCAGGTTTCATGGCTTTGGCTATTTGTCACGTAACTTGGACATAGAGCATCACGTAATGTTCTTCCTCTGCGATACGTTATCGTTGGTTCATTGGAAATACAGTTTCTCAAACCGGGCACATCTTGTAATAACCCCCAATGTTTCTTTAGAATATTCCTCACTATGTTACTATTGATGTTGAATTGTGTAACAAGGCTAACTGGTCTCTTGTTAACTGTCTGTTTTTGTCTTGTGCACCTTCCATCATCTGTTTAAAATTGGCCCCTGCATCACACCTTAGGACGGCGGGTGTGGGAAGAGATCGCACCACTGTACGAATTACTAGTACTCATGGACTGAGTGTGCTTGACCTTGGTCTGCCGTTTGTTCTTCCATTTACAGTTTGTTTCTGACTGTCTAGCACTTCTTCCTTACAGTTACGTTTTTGAATATTACGTGATGCTCTATGTCCAAGTTACGTGACAAATAGCCAAAGCCATGAAACCTGGCTACCTCCCAAACCTTTAGGTTTTTACACCTGCTCACGTTGTAATGTTTGCCCCTATGGCCGGAATAAGATTACCAGCTTTAATTACAATAACTCTGGGTCTCATACCATCAGACATTTCATTAATTGCAATACCACTCACGCAATTTATGTATTAGGATGTGACTGCGGTACTATCTATGTAGGTAGTACGGTGCACCCCTTAAAAACACGAATTCAAGAGCATAGGAGGGCGCTCCTTAATAACGACAGCCGTTACCCCCTCACCAATCATTATAAGGAGAAACACCCAAACAATATCAGTTTCTGGTTCCATGGCATCGACCATGTGCCAGCCGTGGATAGGGGTGGAAATCGGGAAATGAGGGTCAGACAGCTAGAGGCAAAATGGATTTGCCGTTTACGTGCCACATACATGGGGCACAATACTGATAATGAATTTCACCATTTTCTTGCTTAACTGTATTTTTGAAACTATTTTGATCTATTGGGAAAGATGGTGTTGGTCCATTTTGGTCTTACCCCCTTTTTAATGTACATTTCCTATTCAAAAATTCATCACCCCTTTTATTTAGGGTGTTTTTTAGGAATATGGCTTTATCACCTTTTTCTCATCTATGGTGATTTTTAGGTATATGATTTTATTTTTCACTACCTTCTTTTCCTTTCCTGAGTCCTGGTATTCATTTCTTTGCTATTTACAATGGCCAAGATCTCACACCTGTCTTTATCAATATGAGGTTTTTAATTGAGCCTTCCAGTTATTGTTATACACTGCTGCATCTCTCATTTATTATAAATCTAAGTCGTTATTGGTGGCTTATAGTGAATCTGTCATTTATCATAAATCTAAGTCGTTATTGGTGGCTTATAGTGAATCTGTCTTTATCAATATGAGGTTTTTAATTGAGCCTTCCAGTTATTGTTATACACTGCTGCATCTCTCATTTATTATAAATCTAAGTCGTTATTGGTGGCTTATAGTGAATCCTATGCCATTTCAATCCTTGGGGATTACCCATCTCTAGGATTATACTTGGGTACCCGTATAGTTAGCGGATAGGATCAAGTTCATTTTGAATAATGATTTTTGAAATGGACTACTATTTGAATGAATTCCTTCATTTTTGGTTCGGTTTTAAAAAAAACTTTTTTATTTGTTTAATTTCTGATTGGATATTTTTGAATTTCAAATTTAGAACATCGTGATTACAATTATCGAGTTTTTGAAGATGTTTGGATTATTTCTTTGTCGTAAATCATTCTTGATATACTCCATCTTAACCATTACAAGATGGCCGCCATGTTTGTTTTGCATTTGGAAATTACCTATCGACCGAGTGCATCACAGGTCACATGACCGCTGGGTTCAGCTGTGATCTCGTTTGCCCGGGTTCTTTAAATAACGCTTGCGACCAGTGTTCGGTTCGCTGCTGGTTACGATGCCATGTACGGAGGACCTTCCTGATCATTAGGTAAGTTAAGGCCGACCTTTTGGTTATGGCGCTCATATGACAGTGTTAGATTTAGATTGGTAAACAAGTTTTGCTACGCTTGTATGTGGTGATATAGGCTTACGACGGGGTAGTGCTTTTCTCCAATAAGAGTTTATTTACTTCGAAAATTTGTTATTTTCAGTACGTATGCTGCATGCTGACCACGCAATTGCTAAATAAGGACAGCACTTATTCACTTTAATGGCGTATATTACTAACAGAAGGACACTCTGTTGGGTATTTAGCATTTCGTAAGAGGGCCTTGTAACTAGGAATTCCTTACTTCTTAGCAACCGCGTTGCACCATTCATTACTGTAGGAGAGTAGGATCTGCCTCTTATGTTGCCCCCACTTTTTTTCTGATGTTTACACTGGTTTCTGGCTATAGTCTGGCTGGGCCCCTGCTAATCAGGGCCCCAGCCTCTCTGTTCTCTCTAAACGATTTGGAGTGCACTCTAGGTGCACTAGTGATTGGATACTGTGGCAACTTATGAGTCCCTGGTATATGGTACCTTAGGTACCAAGGGCATAGGTACTTCACAGGCCTACCAGGGGCTGCAGCATGTATTATGCCACCCCTGGGAAGCAGACTAAATCTGACTCCACAGGCCTGCTACTGCAGCCTGAGTGAGGAAGTGCTAGCACCCCTCACTGAGATATGGGTTCCCTATATCTCTCCTACACACACATGTAACCCTATCAGTCACCCCTAAGGCAGGCCCTATCAATCCTGAGGGCAGGGTGCTTGGCTTCTATGTGAGGGGGTGCCTCTGACTGAGCAGGGCCCCTCTGCAGCTCTCAGAGTCCATTTTCTGGTGCTGTTTGTGGATGCGGTTAAACCATATACTTTTAAGTGCATTATATCCTCGCGGCAAAATGCTAACTTTGGAATGGCTGCATCGAAACATGTCGTGTTTGGTGTCAAACATCTTGGAATACTACCCCCCCGCTAGTCCTGGCAGCGGGGGTAGCATTCCACCCTTCTAGAGGGATAAGACATGTACCTACTGTGGAAACGCGGTAGAATCCTGCAGAGCCCCGGCATCACAAAATGGATGCCACCAGTCACAGACACTGGGCTGCCCTCCTGCTGATGACCAACACTTGCAGTGGAGGAAGCCCAACAATAGATATCCTGTCCCAAGGGGGTGTGACCAGCTCCCAGACAGGGTTTAGTGTATTGGGGCTGGGTGGGTGCACTCTTAGAGTGCTTTGAAGTCCTGCACTGGGGGAGCAGAAGGCTCCTCTGTGCATATGCCAGTTCAAACCGGCTCAGGGGCTACCTGTCCCTGCTCTGGTGCGAAACTGGACAAAGGGAAGTGGGTGTAGCCACCCACTCCCCTGACCCTCCCATAGGTAGGGTCATAGAGCTAGTCCCTCCCTTTCTTTTAGTATAAGAGGGGGAACCTGTGCATTGCACCCTAGATTTCCCTGGACGAGCTCTACAAGAAGAATCCTGGACCTTCGACGTTCCACTACCTTTGGAAGACTGAAGAATCTCCCTTGGAGTCAAGGAGTGACTCCCCTGCTTGGCAGGCACCAAAAACTACAAACGATGGTCGCAAACTACGCCGGTCCCGCCGGAGTCCGAAGTCCCTGCAGCCCAAGAAGTAGATTTCCTGACTTCTCAAAGGCCATCGTGAGTCCCCAGTGAAGCTGAAGCCAGTGGACCCCAAGAGTAACGAGGAACCGCGACCCCTGGGTACCGTGCACTATTGTCGAGTGCAACCCCTTCACAACGTTCCACAAACTTGTGCTTTGGACCACGTGTGGTTCCAGCCTCCAGCAGGAACCCTCCTAAGATCAGAGGCCTACCACATCCCGAGAGACCGTGGGCCCCTGTGAGCAGATCCTCCCGAGGCGTCTTTGCGATCCCTTGCCAGCCAGCTTGTGGGTCCCCAGAAGACTTCCTAAAGAAACTGAAGAACTGCTCTGGTTGCTCCAGGCCTGCCCTGACTTACCCTTGCTGGGTGAGTCCCCCAGACCTTGCTGGTCTGCGCCATTGCCTCTTCACACTTTCCCCAAGACTTGCTGTTACCAAGGCTTGTTGGCTCCGATTGAGTCGCCGCCACGGCAGTACGCTGCAGACTTCGTGGGACACGCTGAATCCAGCTCCTGGTCATCGTCGACGCCTCCTGGACCTCGTGGCTGAAGAGTCAAGGCAACCGTGAACGACCTGAATCTTGCGACGACGGTGGGCATCCATCTTCCTTGCCCCGAGTCACTGCCAAGTGACTTTGAACACTGTCCCCTCTGCTTTCAGGTCTTCCATCTTCCGAATCCAGGCTTGGATTCCTCCGGACACTTCTCCTGTCGCCGCAAGCAGCAAGTCTTCACTGGCTCCCATTGAAAACGACGCCGCGACCCGACACCAAAGAACACCTATGCACCCGGCTCCCCTGGGTGAGGTAACTTCAGCACTACAGTGCTCCTGTGGGTGTGGGCCCTAGAACTACTTACCCTGTAAGTGACTTGCTTGTAGCTTCCCTAGAAGTGTCCTAAAACTCTAACTTTCCAAGTGCGACAATTGCGCTGACTCGTACAGGGTTCGCGTCTGTGTTAGACACACCGCGCCCATCTCCTTTGCAACACTATCTAAAACTGTATCCTTCGACTCGTACTGAGTCCGATCGGTGTTCGCCTCGAACACACAAAGGGCCTGTAACTCTGAGATCTCCATTGCACTGACTCGCACAAGGTTCGCGTCTGTGTTAGACACAGCGCGTCCATCTCCATTGCATCTCTATCTGTGACCGCGTCCTTCGACTCGTACAAGGACCGATCGGTGTGTTCGCCTCGAACACGCAAGGGACCTTTAACATTGATATCTCAATCGCGCCTGAGTGCATAGACTCGTACAGGATTCGCACCGGTGCCAGGTCACCGCGTCCGTCCCCTGTGGGTCTCCTACAACTACCTGGGGTGGTTCTTGGGGGTCCCTCGATTCTAGATGCCCTAGACCTAGGTCTAGCAAACTAAGATTGTGATATTCGATTGTGCTAAACTTATTCTGATAATATTTGACTTGTACATATGTTCCTGACCTCTAATCTCATAAAGAGATTAGTAGAGAGTGTTTATTAATAAATACATATATATTTGATATATATACCTGTGTGGTGTCTTTTCATTTGGTGATTCAAGAGATTGTGTGGTAAAACAAGCTGCTTTACATTCCTTCAAGACTTAGCCTGAAGGCTGCTCTCCACAGCTACCACTAGGATAGCTTTCTATAAAGGTTGTCTTAAACCTATCTACCATAAGAGTCGAATTGTTCTGGTGCAAGGTGTCCACTTTAATTAGTGAACAGCATATACCAGGCCAACTTCTCACATTGGTGGGCAGCGTGTGTGATTCCAGCTTGCTATTGTTTTACCAGAAAATCTCTATTTGAATTACTAACTGAAAACCACTATAGGTACTTAAGGTACATATAAAGTCAAGCTTAGTATCGATAAGTTCTACTGAACTTAGAGCTGTGTGCCAAGGGATAGCACACCCTTTCTACAGCTCAAGCTAGTATCAGTAGGCCACAAACTAGTGTAGGTAGTACAACACTGCACAACACTAGAATGTCCTTAAGGGGTGGAACCAGTGGATCCACTCAGCCTCAGTATAAGGACATGGCTTTCTCTGACTTGAGAGCCATGTGTGTTGAAAGACACCTGAGGCTAGGACAGAGTCCCTCAACCCTACACCTGATAGATCTGCTGACAGCAGATGATATTAGATTGGCTCTAGGAGCTAATGGGTCTGAATCAGTGGGTGGGTCAATTACAGTATCTGGGTCAGACGATGAAAATCCGAATGACCAGGACTCTGTGATTGAAGGGCCAGGCCTCAAGGGGCCTGAAAAGGACAGAGGAATTCTCCCTAAGAGAACTGACAGGGTGGATGAGAGGCATAGGTCCCCTTCCAGGGAATCCGAGTACTCTTATCACTCTGGCAGAGAATTTGTCCACCAGAGGAACTCATACTTTCCCATAAGAGAGACCTCCTCTGAAAGAATGTGCAAACTGCTGCAGTATGAGGAAGCAAGAGTTGCCCTCAGAACCAAGCAGTTGGCACTGGATAGAGAAGCCCTGGAAATCCAGAGAGCTTCCAGACGAGAGGGGTTAGAACCCCTTGGTGGCAGAAACAGTTTCCCTAGAGGCAGGGAATCTATTCCAGACCATAGGAACCTGAGCAAGGTTGTTCCTCCCTACCAGAGTGGGGATGATATCCACAAGTGGATAACTGCTATGGAGAGGGCCTGTAGAGTACAGCAGGTCCCCCAAAAGCAGTGGGCAGCAATCTTGTGGCTCTCCTTTTCAGATAAAGGTAGAGACAAGCTCCTCACTGTTAGAGAAGAGGATGCTGATGATTATGAAGTCCTGAAGAGTGCACTGATAGATGGGTTTGGCTTAACCACTGAACATTATAGGTTGAAGTTCAGAGACACCCAGAAGGCACAGACTCAGGACTGGACTGACTTTGTTGATTGTGCAACCAAGGCTCTGGAGGGTTGGCTGGTTGGCAGTAGGGTTACTGATTTCAAGGGATTGTATAATCTGATGATGAGAGAACAGATCCTTAATAATTGCCAGAACCAGTTGTTGCATCAGTACCTGGTGGACTCGGATCTGACCTCTCCCCAAGAATTGGGAAAGAAGGCAAACAAATGGGTCAGAACCAGGGTGAGGCAGAAACCCCAGAACCAAGGGGGTGACACCAAGAAGCAAGATCCCAAGGGCTCTGAGAAAGGTGGGGATAAGTCAAAAGACCAGAAGTCTTCACAAGGGCCCCAAAAATCTGCATCTGGTGGGGAGTCACAATCCAACAAGGGAAAAGGCCAAAAGAAGCGCTGGTGAAAATTCTGTAAACAGAAAGGGCACTGGACTTCTGACTGTAACAAGTCCAAAGACCAAACCACCACCACTCCTGCCCCTAAGGCAACTGTTCCCCCTAGCTCAGCTACAGGTGGAGGTGGTACTCAGAATAAGGGTGTAGTAGGGTTGACCCTGGGTTCTGAAGTGGACTCTGACCTAGTCAGAGTGCCCACTCAGGCAATGCTGATTTGTGAGGGAGACCTTAATATGTCCTTCCTAGTGACTCCCAGTAATCTGGGCAAATACAAACAGCAGCCTGTAATAAATGGCAAACAGGCTTTGGCATTTAGGGACACAGGTGCTAGTGTCACCATGGTGGCAGAGGATCTTGTGGACCCTGGACAGATCATCCTGGGCGAAATGTACCAGGTGACCAATGCAAGCAACGTCAAGACCAACCATAGTCTGGCAGTTGTGAATTTCTCCTGGGGAGGGGTAACTGGCCTCAAGAAGGTTGTAGTCAGTGCAGACCTCCCTGTTGAATGTCTATTGGGCAATGATCTAGCGACTTCAGCCTGGTTTGAAGTAGAGTTATGGACTCATGCTGAGATGTTGGGCATCCCTGCAGAGGTATTTGCTGTGTCCAGGTCACAAGCAAGAATGCATAACACTCAACCAGCTCTGGATCCTGGAACAATGGACCAGATGCTACCCAAGAGGAGGAGCAGTAGGGTAAAGGCAGTGCCTTCCCCTCTGTCTCAGATCACAGATTCACCCCCAGAGGGAGGTGAAGCAGATCCTGAAGAAGGAACTGCCCCAGAGGGACTTGAGCCTGATCAGGTTGAGTTCTTGGGGGCAGGGGACCTTAGAATAGAATAGAAGGGGTTTTGTATAGCGCATGGCTACCCGGAAGCATCCCAGCGCTGTGGATCACTAGAGTGGGGAAAGCCCTCAAGGGAAAAGCCAAGTTTTGAGTTGTTTGCGAAAGGCTGAATGATTAGGTTGGCTACGTAATAGCAGTGGCAAGCTGTTCCAAAAGACCTTCTAGGGAAGATCTGACTAAGGAGCAACAGTGCTGCCCCTCTCTTGAACCCCTCAGACAGCAGGCTGCTGCTGAGGCTGCTGGGAGTGCTAGTGGGTCCCATAAAGTTTATTGGGATGAGGGACTCCTATATTCTGAAGGTAGAGACCCAGCCCCTGGAGCCACCAGGAGGTTGGTAATACCTCAGAAGTTTAGGGGTTCCTCTTGACCCTAGCACATGACATCCCTTTAGCAGGACACTTGGGCCAAAACAAGACCTGGGACAGGCTTGTTCTACATTTTCATTGGCCACATATGTCAGAGGACACAAAGGAGTGTTGTCGCTCCTGTGTCACATGCCAAGCCAGTGGTAAGGCAGGTGGCACAACAAAGGCCCCCTGATACCACTACCTGTGGTGGGGGTACCCTTTGAAAGGGTAGGGATTGACATTGTTGGTCCCCTTGACCCTCAAACTGCATCTGGGCACAGGTTTATCCTGGTGGTAGTGGATCATGCCACCAGGTACCCAGAAGCCATTCCCCTGAGGACCACCACAGCCCCTGTGGTGGCAAGAGCCCTCATTGGAGTCTTCTCCAGAGTGGGTTTTCCAAAGGAGGTCATTTCTGACAGAGGTACCAACTTCATGTCAGGATATCTAAAAGCAATGTGGAAGGAGTGTGGTGTAACTTACAAGTTCACCACCCCTATCACCCACAATGCAATGGTTTAGTTGAACGCTTCAACAAAACCTTGAAAGGAATGATTAAAGGACTCCCAGAGAAGCTTAGGCGGAAGTGGGACCTTCTTCTTCCTTGCCTGTTGTTTGCATACAGGGAGGTTCCACAGAAGGGGGTTGGTTACAACCCATTTGAGCTTCTGTTTGGGCATCCTGTGAGAGGTCCACTGTGTTTGGTAAAAGAGGGCTGGGAGTTACCTCTCAAGCCCCCCAAACAAGATGTGATGGACTATGTACTTGGTCTCCGCTCTCGATGGCAGAGTACATGAAAAAGGCAACCAAAAACCTAGAGGCCAGCCAAGAATTACAAAAAGCTTGGCATGACCAAAAGGCTGTACTGACTGTATACCGGCCAGGACAGAAAGTGTGGGTGTTGGAGCCTGTGGCCCCAACAGCCCTCCAGGATAAATGGAGTGGCCCCCATACAATAGTTGAACAGAAGGGAGAAGTCACCTACCTGGTGAATCTTGGAACTCCCAGGAGCCCCCTGAGGGTGCTGCATGTCAACAGATTAAAGCCATATGTTGACAGGGCTGACATGGGCTTGCTCATGGCAACTGATGAGGACCAGGAGGAGGAGAGTGACCCTCTCCCTGACCTGCTCTCTCAGAACCCTGATGATGGGTCAGTAGATGGTGTTGCTTTGGCAAGCAGCCTCACCGACCATCAGCAAACTGAGTGCAGACAAGTTCTGCAACAGTTTAGACATATGTTTAGCCTGACCCCTAGTCAGACTTCCTGGTGCACCCACGAGGTGGACACTGGAGACAGTCTGCCTGTCAAGAATAAAATCTACAGGCAACCTGACCATGTCAGGGACTGTATCAGGACTGAAGTCCAGAAAATGTTGGAGCTAGGTGTAATTGAGCCTTCAGATAGCCCTTGGGCTAGTCCAGTAGTCCTGGTACCCAAGCCTCATACCCAGGGTGGTAAGAAATAAATGAGGTTTTGTGTAGACTATAGAGGCCTCAATGCAGTCACTAGGACTGATGCCTATCCCATACCAAGGGCAGATGAGCTGATTGATACTTTGGCCTCAGCCAAGTATCTAAGCACGTTTGACCTAACAGCTGGCTACTGGCAGATCAGATTAGCTGATGATGCAAAAGCCAAGACAGCATTTTCGACCCCTGGTGGGCACTACCACTTTGTGGTGATGCCTTTGGATTGAAAAATGCACCTGCCACTTTTCAGAGGTTGGTGAATAAAGTTCTGACGGGGATGGAAACTTATTGCTCAGCTTATCTAGATGATATTGCTGTCTTTAGTTCCTCCTGGCAGGATCACCTGGTCCACCTCAGGAATGTTTTGGAGGCCCTGTAGAAAGCAGGCCTCACTATCAAGGCCACTAAGTGCCAGATAGGGCAGAGTCAGGTTGTGTACCTGGGCCACCTTGTAGGTGGAGGCCAGGTTCAGCCTTTACAGAGCAAAATCCAAACCATAATGGAATGGGTTGCTCCAACCACCCAGACACAGGTGAGAGCCTTCTTAGGCCTGTCTGGGTACTCTAGGAGGTTTGTCAAGGGATACGGATCTATAGTGACCCCCTTGAATGATCTGACCTCAAAGAAAATGCCAAAAAAGGTTCAGTGGACAGCTAGCTGTCAGAAGGCATTTGAAGACCTAAAGCAGGCCATGTGCACTGCCCCCATCTTACAGAGTCCAGACTACACCAAAAAGTTCATGCTTCTGAGCTGGGTGTGGGAGCTGTACTGTCTCAAGACCAGCCAGTAGCTTTTATTAGCAGAAGGCTGACCCCTAGAGAGAAACGTTGGTCAGCTATAGAGAGGGAGGCCTTTGCTGTGGTTTGGGGCCTGAAGAAGCTGAGGCCATACTTGTTTGGCACTCACTTCATAGTTCAGACTGACCACAAGCCCCTCCTATGGCTTAAACAGATGAAAGGAGAAAACCCAAAACTTTTGAGGTGGTCCATTTCCCTACAGGGGATGGACTATACAGTGGAACATAGACCTGGGACCCAACATGCCAATGCAGATGGACTCTCAAGGTATTTCCACTTTGAACACGAAGACTCAACTGGTCAAGGTTAGTTTAGTGTCCCTGCGTTTGGGGGGGTTGTGTAGGAGAGTAGGATCTGCCTCTTATGTTGCCCCCACTTTTTTTCTGATGTTTACACTGGTTTCTGGCTATAGTCTGGCTGGGCCCCTGCTAATCAGGGCCCCAGCCTCTCTGTTCTCTCTAAACGATTTGGAGTGCACTCTAGGTGCACTAGTGATTGGATACTGTGGCACCTTATGAGTCCCTAGTATATGGTACCTTAGGTACCAAGGGCATAGGTACTTCACAGGCCTACCAGGGGCTGCAGCATGTATTATGCCACCCCTGGGAAGCAGACTAAATCTGACACCACAGGCCTGCTACTGCAGCCTGAGTGAGGAAGTGCTAGCACCCCTCACTGAGATATGGGTTCCCTATATCTCTCCTACACACACATGTAACCCTATCAGTCACCCCTAAGGCAGGCCCTATCAATCCTGAGGGCAGGGTGCTTGGCTTCTATGTGAGGGGGTGCCTCTGCCTGAGCAGGGCCCCTCTGCAGCTCTCAGAGTCCATTCTCTGGTGCTGTTTGTGGATGCGGTTAAACCATATACTTTTAAGTGCATTATATCCTCGCGGTAAAATGCTAACTTTGGAATGGCTGCATCGAAACATGTCGTGTTTGGTGTCAAACATCTTGGAATACTACCCCCCCCCCCGCCAGTCCTGGCGGCGGGGGTAGCATTCCACCCTTCTAGAGGGATAGACAAGTACCTACTGTGGAAATGCGGTAGAATCCTGCAGAGCCCTGGCATCACAAAATGGATGCCACCAGTCACAGACACTGGGCTGCCCTCCTGCTGATGACCAACACTCGCAGTGGAGGAAGCCCAACAATAAATATCCTGTCCCAAGGGGGTGTGACCACCTCCCAGACAGGGTTTAGTGTATTGGGGCTGGGTGGGTGCACTCTTAGAGTGCTTTGAAGTCCTGCACTGGGGAGCAGAAGGCTCCTCTGTGCATATGCCAGTTCAAACCGGCTCAGGGGCTACCTGTCCCTGCTCTGGCACGAAACTGGACAAAGGGAAGTGGGTGTAGCCACCCACTCCCCTGACCCTCCCATAGGTAGGGTCATAGAGCTAGTGCCTCCCTTTCTTTTAGTATAAGAGGGGGAACCTGTGCATTGCACCCTAGATTTCCCTGGACGACGCTCTATAAGAAGAATCCCGGACCTTCGACGTTCCACTACCTTTGGAAGACTGAAGAATCTCCCTTGGAGTCAAGGAGTGACTCCCCTGCTTGGCAGGCACCAAAAACTACAAATGACGGTCGCAAACTACGCCACTCCCGCCGGAGTCCGAAGTCCCTGCAGCCCAAGAAGTGGATTTCCTGACTTCTCAAAGGCCATCGTGAGTCCCCAGCGAAGCTTGGGCCAGTGGACCCCAAGAGTAACGAGGAACCGTGACCCCTGGGTACCGTGCACTATTGTCGAGTGCAACCCATTCACAACATTCCATGAACGTGTGCTTTAGACCACGTGTGGTCCCAGCCTCCAGCAGGAACCTCTCCTAAGATCAGAGGCCTACCACGTCCCGAGAGACCGTGGGCTCCTGTGAGCGGATCCTCCCGAGGCGTCTTCGCGATCCCTTGCCAGCTGGCTTGTGGGTCCCCAGAAGATTTCCTAAAGAAACCGAAGGGCTCTCCTGGTTGCTCCAGGCCTGCCCTGACTTACCCTTGCTGGGTGAGTCCCCCAATCCTTGCTGATCTGCGCCATTGCCTCTTCACTCTTTCCCCGAGACTTGCTGTTACCAAGGCTTGTTGGCTCCGATCGAGTCGCCGACACCGCAGTAAGCTGCAGACATTGTGGCACACGCCGAATCCAGCTCCTGGTTGTCTTCGACGCCTCCTGGACCTCGTGGCTGAAGAGTCAAGGCAACTGCGAACGACCTGAATCTTGCGACGACGGTGGGCATCCATCTTCCTTGCCCCGAGTCACTGCCAAGTGACTTTGAACACTGTCCCCTCTGCTTTCAGGTCTTCCATCTTCCGAATCCAGGCTTGGATTCCTCCGGACACTTCTCCTGTCGCCGCAAGCAGCAAGTCTTCACTGGCTTCCATTGAAAACGACGCAGCGACCCGACACCAAAGAACACCTATGCACCCGGCTCCCCTGGGTGAGGTAACTTCAGCACTATGGTGCTCC
Organism: Calotriton arnoldi; assembly: GCA_963921515.1. NCBI lineage: Eukaryota > Metazoa > Chordata > Amphibia > Caudata > Salamandridae > Calotriton > Calotriton arnoldi. Next base: position 903 of record CAWUFW010028301.1, on the reverse strand, counting down.
TGTGGGTGTGGGCCCTAGATCTACTTACCCTGTAAGTGACTTGCTTGTAGCTTCCCTAGAAGTGTCCTAAAACTCTAACTTTCCAAGTGCGACAATTGCGCTGACTCGTACAGGGTTCGCGTCTGTGTTAGACACACCGCGTCCATCTCCTTTGCAACACTATCTAAAACTGTATCCTTCGACTCGTACTGAGTCCGATCGGTGTTCGCCTCGAACACACAAAGGGCCTGTAACTCTGAGATCTCCATTGCACTGACTTGCACAAGGTTCGCGTCTGTGTTAGACACAGCGCGCCCATCTCCCTTGCATCTCTATCTGTGACCGCGTACTTCGACTCGTACAAGGACCGATCGGTGTGTTCGCCTCGAACACGCAAGGGACCTTTAACATTGATTTCTCAATCGCGTCTGAGTGCATAGACTCGTACAGGATTCGCACCGGTGCCAGGTCACCGCGTCCGTCCCCTGTGGGTCTCCTACAACTACCTGGGGTGGTTCTTGGGGGTCCCTCGATTCTAGATGCCCTAGACCTAGGTCTAGCAAACTAAGATTGTGATATTCGATTGTGCTAAACTTATTCTGATAATATTTGACTTGTACATATGTTCCTGACCTCTAATCTCATAAAGAGATTAGTAGAGAGTGTTTATTAATAAATACATATATATTTGATATATATACCTGTGTGGTGTCTTTTCATTTGGTGATTCAAGAGATTGTGTGGTAAAACAAGCTGCTTTACATTCCTTCAAGACTTAGCCTGAAGGCTGCTCTCCACAGCTACCACTAGGATAGCTTTCTATAAAGGTTGTCTTAAACCTATCTACCATAAGAGTCGAATTGTTCTGGTGCAAGGTGCCCACTTTAATTCGTGAACAGCATATACCAGGCCAACTTCTCACAA
>CAWUFW010028300.1:0-22482 GCA_963921515.1 Calotriton arnoldi | reverse complement strand
CCTATGAGTAGGGGTGGTTGTAGTGGCAGGCATCCAGCCCCCCATGAGTGGGGATGGTAGTAGTGACAGCCATCCAGCCCCCTATGGGTGGGGATGGCAGTAGTGGCAGGCATCCAGCCCCCCATGAGTGGGGATGGTAGTAGTGGTAGGCATCCAGCCCCCCATGAGTGGGGATGGTAGTAGTGACAGCCATCCAGCCCCCTATGGGTGGGGATGGTAGTAGTGACAGCCATCCAGCCCCCATGAGTGGGGATGGTAGTGGTGACAGCCATCCAGCCCCCTATGGGTGGGGATGGCAGTAGTGGTAGGCATCCAGCCCCCATGAGTGGGGATGGTAGTAGTGGTAGGCATCCAGCCCCCATGAGTGGGGATGGTAGTAGTGACAGCCATCCAGCCCCCTATGGGTGGGGATGGTAGTAGTGACAGCCATCCAGCCCCCCATGAGTGGGGATGGTAGTAGTGACAGCCATCCAGCCCCCTATGGGTGGGGATGGCAGTAGTGGTAGGCATCCAGCCCCCCATGAGTGGGGATGGTAGTAGTGGTAGGCATCCAGCCCCCCATGAGTGGGGATGGTACTGGTGGTAGGCATCCAGCCCCCCATGAGTGGGGATGGTAGTGGTGGTAGGCATCCAGCCCCCCATGAGTGGGGATGGTAGTAGTGGTAGGCATCCAGCCCCCATGAGTGGGGATGGTAGTAGTGACAGCCATCCAGCCCACCCTGAGTAGGGGTGGTGTTAGTGGTAGGCATCCATCCCCCTATGGGTGGGGATGGCAGTAGTGGCAGGCATCCAGCCCACCCTGAGTAGGGGTGGTGTTAGTGGTAGGCATCCATCCCCCTATGGGTGGGGATGGTAGTAGTGGTAGGCATCCAGCCCACCATGAGTGGGGATGGTAGTAGTGGTAGGCATCCAGCCCCCCATGAGTGGGGATGGTAGTGGTGGTAGGCATCCAGCCCCCCATGAGTGGGGATGGTAGTAGTGGTAGGCATCCAGCCCCCCATGAGTGGCGATGGTAGTGGTGGTAGGCATCCATCCCTCCATGAGTGGGGATGGTAGTAGTGGTAGGCATCCAGCCCCCCATGAGTGGGGATGGCAGTAGTGGCAGGCATCCAACCCACCCTGAGTAGGGGTGGTGTTAGTGGTAGGCATCCAGCCCCCTATGGGTGGGGATGGTAGTAGTGGCAGGCATCCATCCCCCTATGGGTGTGTATGGCATTGGTGTTGGCCATCCCACCCCTATGGTTCTGCTGTTGCTTGTGTACGTCATTTGTGCATCCCTATGTGTGTGTGACATATTTCGGGTACGTGTCGTTTGTTTGTGTTGTGGGTGTTTGACTTACCGTCTGTGCCGTACGCGTCCGTACCGGTCCCGGTAATAGATGTAGAGTATTGGTAAGACCTGCGCGATGGGATTCATGGTTGGGTCGTCTCGTTCGGGTTTCTCGTGGCTTCGACTCGTACTCGTCGCTGGCTTGTTCGTCTCGTCGCCGTGGATCGTCTTGTGGCGCGAATCGGAGCTTATGTGCAGCTCTCCCGGATGCTCATACGTGCCGGATGTAGCGACGAGTTCGGCGCGTACGGAAGACGCATCGTACTAGTCCGGCCGGAAGGTGCAGTGTATTTGGTTCCGTGCGACTCGATTCGGCGTTTACGGATCCGGCTCGGGCGGGGAACAGGAGCTAGAATGGGTAAGTACGGCTCGCTCGGAATCTGGGCTGTTATGCGCATCGTACTTGTTCGTTAGGTAGAGTGTTCGAGTCGGTCGGAAAACACGCGTTCGGCGGGTATTTTTTCCGGACGAATACTGTTAGGTGCGCTTCCGGCCGACATCGGAATCGACCCCTCTGTGTTAAGGGACATGTCAAGGCGAATCTCTTCCTCCCATTTGCCTAGAAAGAGGTTCGCAAAGCTCGGCGCGAAGCACGTACCCATAGCCGTGCCTCGCACCTGCTTATGCAACACCCCATCAAACATGAAAATGTTATTTTTGAGACATAACATCATCATGTCTGCTAACATGCGAGTATGTTCCGAATACATGATGTTTCTGGTGCTTAAGTAATGCATACAAGCTTCTACCCCCTGGACGTGATCAATGATGGTATATAATGAATTCACGTCCAGGGTGATGAGAAAATAGTTTTCTTCCCAAACAAGACCTTCTATTTTGTTCAGAAAATCTTTAGTATCTTTTACGTAGGAAGGTAATTCAATAACATGTTCCTTATGAAAATGATCGACATATTTTGAAATGTTTTCAAGAACATTCCCCACCGAGGAGACAATGGGTCTCCCCGGAGGGGTGGTAGGGTGTTTATGAATCTTTGGGAGAAGATATAAAATTGGCAAATTAGGATAATCTCTTTTTAAAAAACAGTATTCTTGCCATGAGATAATGCCTGATTCCTGCCACTCAGAAAGTTTTTGCCATGTAGTAGTTATACTAGCATTATAGGCGGCTGTGTCACATATACAATAGAATTCAACATCATTGAGCTGTTTTTTAGCCTCATTAATGTACAATTGTTTGTCCCATAAAACAATATTTCCACCTTTATCTGATGGACGTATTACCATACCAGTATCTTTAGACAATGATAGAATAATATTGCGTTGTTTGCGTGACAAGTTATAGTTTGTAGTTTTGTTATTGATCACACCATGTTTTTGTTTAATCAATTCCTTGGTAACAACGTCGTGAAAGGTGTCGATGGAATCATGGGGCAAAATGGGATAAAATACTGATCGTGGTTTAAATGATGTACATGCTGCTGTAACAAAGTCTGACCAGTCCTGTGCTCCTTGTTCATCCATGTTGGTTCCAAATGCCCCTCCTAGGTCTAATACTGTTTGTAATATGTTGGCATCGCCAACTGTAAGCCCCGGTTGTATAGGGTTATTACAGGTTTGTAAAGTGTCTGATTGTACTCCGCTATTATTTAACAAATGCCACTTTTTTTGCTTGATTTTTCTTATAAATTTAAAAATATCTATGCGAGTGTTAGCATAATTGAACAATTCTGTAGGACAAAATGTTAAGCCAAGGCATAGGGTAGTTTTTTCGAAATTGGACAAGGTACGTGACGAAAGGTTCACAATAGTTTTGTTTGCCGTTTGGGTGTCCATCATTATTGTGTTTTCTTTGAGCCTCTTCTTCTTGTTCCCATGGGCTCTGTATTTTTTGGATCTGTGTTTGCGTTTGAGGCGTCTTTGTTTACTGCCTCTGCCTCTTCCTCTCCCTCTGCCTCTTCCTCGTCCCCGAGTTGATGGAGTTGGAGTTGGGGTCACTGTTCCTGATTGTCGACTCTTCTTCATTACTCTGAACTCGTCTAAAAAAGTTGCCTGGCGAGTTATTATTTCTACTTCCGATGATGAACTGGCTGTATGTATTGAAGCATCAGTGTCTGAATCGCTGGCCTCTTTCTGCATTGATACACTTTCGGTGACATCAGTTGTATCCTTATATGTGATAGTCTGATTATACAAGTGGCCATACTTATGGCTGTAGGTGAGAATGCGTCCCGTCTCGTAATCTGTGCAATCTCTATGTAGCTTTCTCTGTTTTCGTTGTTTTATTTCCTCCTCGTGTTTTATTAGTCTTCCTTTTAGTTCTTCTTTGAATTTTTTGATGTGCTGTTGATCATCATTTTTCTTTAGATCATCTTCAATCGCTACTAGTTCCTTGAGTATTCTATCTCTATCTTCCCATGCATACTTGATGAGTATATTCATCATACTTTTTGAGCTCATAGCTGAATTTTCAGCCCACTCGTCCAGCATACGCGAGTTGGGAGATTCATGCGAGGGGGTTATATATATCCTTAGGCCTCGTGGGATCATTTGTTTATCTACATAATCCTGGAGAGAGATGGCCTCCCACCATTTGGAGCTTTCTTGTTTTTTTAATTTTTCATATTTTCTAAGTAGGTTATTCAGTCCATTGTCTTTGTTAGTCGCTGTTGATAATACTGTTGATCGCCCTTTGCCTGGAGCGCGTGCAAACAATGATAGTGCTGCCACGCGTCTTTCGTTTTCTTCCTCCATGTTGTTTTGTGGTTAATATAGAGTACTGTGTGTTGTTTCCTGTGCCTGTGATACACGTCTTACTTGGGGATCACAAGGCGTTGTCGCCTTCGTCTTTGTTATCTTTTTGTTTTGTTTTTATTGTCCCCCTTATAGCTCCCGTGCTGCTGCCAGACTTCCTGCACACAATTGGCGGTTCCTAATCCCGCAATGTTCAGTATTTTCTCCAAAGATATCGGGGAGAGAGAAGAAAAGAAGGAAAGGATGTTTGCTCTACGAGGGTACTGGATGACTCTATGACTGTTCTCCGCAGTGGTAATCCATTAAGTCACACTCTGCATATTGAAAAGTTTCAAAATTCTGCAATGATTCTTCTCCTCAGCCGTTATCCCCTACCAGAGACGCAAGTACTCAGCCCCAACCGCATTACCCGTGAGGGAGCCCGCCCCGACACAAGTGCAAGAGCAAACCCCCCTACCGGGAAACGGCAACGGGGCCAAGCTTACCTCTGAAAGCAGGGATCCTTGGCAATCCTCGAATGAACGTGCTCCCAATCCGGAGTTAGCGGCCGGCTCGCGATCCCTCAGTCAATATTATAATCCAAAAGGAAAGGTCATTTCGAGAACGAGCCCGTTGTTAGGTGGTGCGTGACGCCGGTAAGCCCAAAACCGGCAATTAATCATAATCCAAAAGTTCCAAATAAACGCACTCTCGAAGTCTTGCAAAGCAGGTAGCTCTTTATTGCTCGTTACGCGTTTCGACAAAGAATTGTCTTGATCACACGAACAGTATTGCAAAATGAGCGTGCATAAATAAATACAGGCATGGTAAGTGACAACGGACTACGGGTAACATGCTCCCTGCGTAATGAAGTGTCGGCCATTTTGTAATGTGCAAATTAAATACAGATCATGGCATTTAATACTATAATATAGCATAGTAAAGCATTGCACGATACTTGCTTGTAATAAATGAATTATATACATGGATTTATAATCGCACTACAGTATAGTAACTAGGCGATAAGATATAAGATGTAAATACCAGTGAAGAACTAAAGTAAAGTACAGCCTAGTAAATGACAACAAACTACAGATTACATATTATCTACGTAGTAAATTGTTGGCCATTTTATAATGTGCAAAAATGAAAACCTTATAGTGGCACTAAATGCTATGATATAGCATTGTATAATACTGGGTTTGATTATATACATTATATACTTTATGATCGCACTTCGTTTTAGTGACTAGGCGATAAGATGTGCACACCAGTGAAGTGCTCATGTCTCTTCGGTTATACATTATAGAGACCTTACCACACTATAATATTTCAAGCACTAGTGGCGTGAACCCATGGATGCATGAATATAAGCATCAGCTACTGATCACACTAAATGTCAGTTTTTATGCACACTTCCTTAATATTGCTAGGCAATAGTACATTGTTAATGGTGGTATACAAATGTGGTCTTAAACGATTGTACAAGCGGTCTAGTGCCTTCCAACCCTCTATGCTATACTAAAATCTATCTTTATGCAAGTGCGCCTTCTATTTATTTTCCACAGCGGCTGTATCCAAAACTCAGGTTCGAGGTTACCACGTCAGCTGACTAATACATAATGTCCGAGTCCAAACAAACCAAAGTTTAGTGAAATAAGTGCAGGAAATGAAAAATTTATAGCTGTTAGATCAAATGGGAAATTTAAAAGTCTCTTATCTGGATTCAGTGTTCACCCGAGCCTGGGGAAGAAAAGGGTAGGGAACCCGTGAAGTGACCATGCAAAGGGGTGGGTCCCTTCCTTTCCTCCTGTGAATGAGAAGAACACAAATAAAAGACATAATTGGTACAGTTTCATACAATAAAACAATTATACATACACAATGAAACGGTATCATACCATCACAGTACTGCAGTAAATTAATTCCTAAATAGTTATCAATCAACATGGAGGTGTGAGGCTAATTCATCATCAAGATTATGGCCTCCCGGGAACTTTGTCTCTAATTCCAGTATCCATTTCGATTCTTTCTGTCTAAGTGCCAATTCTCTATTGCCCCCTCTTTTGCCTAGGGCTATCTGTTCGATTGCAAAGAATCTAAGTACTGAGTTATTGGACTGGTGATGTTCCTGAAAATGTCTGGCAATAGGGTAGTGTATGTCTACATTGGTGATGGCTCTGAGGTGTTCCATGATTCTTTTCTTAACCATACATGTAGTGCTACCTACATACCTAAGTTTACACAGGCACTCAAGTATGTATACAGTAAAGTTGCTACTACAAGTAAGAAATTGGTTGATTTTCCACTTTTTCACCTGCCCTGGGATACTGAATTCTTTGACAGAGTGACTAAATTTACAGGCCCTACAGTGCCCACAGGGGAAGAAGCCTTTGAGATCATGAAAGTTACTTTTCTTAGTTTCAGTAATATCCCCTTTCACTAGGATATCCCTTAGGCTTCTACCTTTCCTGTAGGTGATTAAGGGTCTCTCACCTACGTCCTGACCTATAATGGTGTCAGTCTGAAGAATCTTCCAATTAACTGCCAGGATTTTCCGGATTCTCTTGGATTGATTATTGTAGGTAGTAATCACTCTGGTACCTGATTCTGTTTTCTCGTTACATTTAATCTGTTCAAGTGATTTCTCTCTGCTTACCTCGTTTATCTTCCCAAGTGCCTTATTCAAGACCCATTCGGGGTATCCTCTTTGTCTAAACCTCTCAAGCATAATCTTTTGTTCTTTCAAGAATTTCTCATTAGTACTACAATTTCTTTTTGCCCTCAGTAGCTCCCCATATGGAATGCTCTATTTCAGGGGTTCCGGGTGGCCACTGAGGGCATGAAGAAGGCTGTTGCCCGCAGTTTCCTTCCTGTACAGACTAGTAACCAGATTCTTTTCCAAGACTTCAATCTTAATGTCTAAGAATTCCACAGTCTTTTTGCTGATATTGTGTGTCAGAGCAATATTGTACTTATTGTTGTTAAGTTTATCGATGAAAGTTATGGCTTCAATTTCTGTGCCTTTCCATACTATTAGCAAATCATTGATATATCTGAGCCACACAACTACTGACTCCAACTCTGTGTTAAGGGACATGTCAAGGCGAATCTCTTCCTCCCATTTGCCTAGAAAGAGGTTCGCAAAGCTCGGCGCGAAGCACGTACCCATAGCCGTGCCTCGCACCTGCTTATGCAACACCCCATCAAACATGAAAATGTTATTTTTGAGACATAACATCATCATGTCTGCTAACATGCGAGTATGTTCCAAATACATGATGTTTCTGGTGCTTAAGTAATGCATACAAGCTTCTACCCCTGGACGTGATCAATGATGGTATATAATGAATTCACGTCCAGGGTGATGAGAAAATAGTTTTCTTCCCAAACAAGACCTTCTATTTTGTTCAGAAAATCTTTAGTATCTTTTACGTAGGAAGGTAATTCAATAACATGTTCCTTAAGAAAATGATGTGCATATATATATATATATATATATATATATATATATATATATATATATATATATTCACTGAAAAAACCATAGGTTTTAGGGACAGTTATAGTTAGTTGGACATTTCACTCGTACAAAACCATAGAAATTCCCCCGTTATAGTTAGTTCAGCTAACTATAACTCGCGCCCGCAATGCACTGCTGATGACGTCACATATTACATCACTCATGACATGGTCAGTGACATCACTGATGACATCACTGATGACATCTCAAATGACATCACTCATGACATCATCCAGTGACTGTGTGTTTCTGTAAAGTTTAAATATGTTTAATATATATAGGGAAAAGCGTATTGAAGAATGAGTGGGTGTATAAGTGTCTGAATGGATGATTTAGTATGTGAGTGACTGACTCTACAAGTGAGTGATTAAATGTATCTTACTGAATGCATGGGTTAGTGACTAAACAGTGTGTATGTCTGTATCCGTCTGTCTGTTGGTTTGTAAGCGGCTGCATGGCTTTCTGAATAGCTACAAGAGTGTCTACATGGGTTATTGATTGATTGTCTGAGTATCTGTATGGGTGCCTGAGTGTTTGTGTGGGTGGGGTGTGTGTGACTCTGTGCATAGATGTGTGAGTTGGTGATTCACTGGGTGCATGGTTTCAAGAGTGCATCTGTGATGGACTGTATGGGTGGGTGAGTGTGTGTATGGGTGTGTTAGTGATTGAATGTATATCTCAGTGGTACATGTGTGAGTAACTACATATGTGAAAGGCAGTATATATGTATGTTGGAGTATATAAATGGCTATAAGTGAGAGTGTGTGATTGTGAGAGTGGCTGTATGGATGAGTGTGTACTTGTATCAGTGATTGTATAAGAGCGTAAGAATGTGCTAGTATTTGTATGAGTAAGTGAGCTGGTGTGTGTATAACTGTATAGGTGAGTAAATGGGTGTGTGATTAAGTTTTTTGCATGACTGACTAGGTGTGTGAGTACCTCTATAGATGAGTGGCGGTGTGTGAGTGTTTATATAGGTGTATGAGTGCATATGATAGTCCTGTACTGAGTGACTAAGTATGAGTGACTGTACGGGTGAGTGAGTGGATGTGTGTGTAGACCTAAGAATCAGTGAGTGGGTATGTAGTTTTTGGTGTTGGAGTGTCTATGGTTTTGAGAATGGCAGTCTGTAATTTAGAGTGGGTGTATCAAAAGTTATATTAGGGTGTGAGAAGATGCATGAAATTATCACATGGATGATGTCATCAGTGATGTCATTTGAGATGTCATCAGTAATGTCATCAGTGATGTCACTGACCATGTCATGAGTGATGTAATATGTGATGTCATCAGCAGTGCATTGCGGGCGCGAGTTATAGTTAGCTGAACTAACTATAACGGGGGAATTTCTATGGTTTTGTACGAGTGAAATGTCCAACTAACTATAACTGTCCCTAAAACCTACGGTTTTTTCAGTGAATTTCAAAGGTTTTTTAAATGCTAATTTCTAACTATAACGTGTCTGAAACCTATGGTTTTTTCAGTGAATTTCAAAGGTTTTTTTAAATGCTAATTTCTAACTATAACGTGCCTGAAACCTATGATTTTTTAAGTGAATTTCAAAGGTTTTTTTAAATGCTAGTTTCTAACTATGCCTACAGAGGTAGGACATGTGAAGAAAGAAGAAAAAACGCACAGAAAGAAGCAAAAGATGTGCAGAAAGAACCAACAGAGGAGCAGAAAGAGGCCTTGTTGCAAAATCATCCTGTGCCCACAACTTTTCAGACGGGTACTGGTGGTAACTGACTCTGACTAACCAGAGCCAGTGCTATGCTAAAAGACAGAATACAGTGAAAACACCTACATACACTAGGGAACACTATGCGTTGGGGTACCCCTGTGATTAGCATGACCTCCTCTGCAAGTCCCTAGTACATAATAGGGCATGGGGATTAAAACTACCTCTTAAAACGCGCTACAGGGCGCGTTTGCACAGTGGTGAAGGGAGGGGGCCTGAGGTGACATGTGTGCAAACGCACCCCGTGGCGCGTTTTAAGTTGCGGGATTAAGTCCCCTTGAATTCTGAGGGTCCTTGGGGCCCAACTAGCCCGCCAGGTACCTACAGTTAGGACCACAGAGCTGAGTTGCAGAGAGGCGTTCCGAGGCCACGCACCTTTTTCACCTCTCTGCAACGCAACTCTGTTGTGCTTACTGAAGGTACCTGGTGGGCTAGTTGGCCCCAGGGTCCCTCAGGATTCAAAGGGAATTAATTCCCCAACTTAAAACGCACCACAGGGCGTGTTTGCGCACATGTCACCTGAGGCCCCGCCCCCTCCCTTCACCACTGTGCAAACGCACCCCGTGGTGCGTTTTAAGTTGGGGGATTAGGTCACCTTGAATCCTGAGGGTCCCTGGGGCCCAACTAGCCCACTAGGTACTTCCAGTAAGCACCACAGGCCTGCGTTGCAACGCCTGTAACAAATTGTGCAGTTGTGTTTAGGTAGTGAAGAGGGTCGTGCTGGGGGTAGTGTTTTAGGGTTTAGGGTAGTGCAGTGGTGTTTGTGTAGTGTAGGGGGTCATGCTGGGGGTAGATTTAGGGTTTATGGTAGTGCAGTGGTGTTTGGGTAGTGTAGGGAGTTGTGCTGGGGGAGTGTTTTAGGGTTTAGGGTAGTGCAGTGGTGTTTGGGTAGTGTAGGGGGTCGTGCTGGGGGTAGTGTTTTAGGGTTTAGGGTAGTGCAGTGGTGTTTGGGTAGTGTAGGGGGTCATGCTGGGGGTAGTGATTTAGGGTAGTGCAGTGGTGTTTGGGTAGTGTAGGGGGTACTGCTGTGGGTAGTGTTTTAGGGTTTAGGGTAGTGCTGTGGTGTTTGGGTAGTGTAGGGGTACTGCTGGGGGTAGTTTTTAGGGTTTAGGGTAGTGCAGTGGTGTTTGGGTAGTGTAGTGGTTCGTGCTGGGGGTAGTTTTTAGGGTTTAGGGTAGTGCAGTGGTGTTTGTGTAGTGTAGGGGGTAGTGTTTTAGGGTTTAGGGTAGTGCAGTGGTGTTTGTGTAGTGTAGGAGGTCGTGTTTTAGGGTTTAGGGTAGTGCAGTGGTCTTTGGGTAGTGTAGGGAGTCGTGCGGGGGGTAGTGTTTTAGGGTTTAGGGTAGTGCATTGGTGTTTGGGTAGTGTAGGGGGTCATGCGGGGGGTAGTGTTTTAGGGTTTAGGGCAGTGCAGTGGTGTTTGGGTAGTGTAGGGGGTCGTGCTGGGGGAGTGTTTTAGGGTTTAGGGAAGTGCAGTGGTGTTCGGGTAGTGTAGGGGGTCGTGCTGGGGGAGTGTTTTAGGGTTTAGGGCAGAGCAGTGGTGTTCGGGTAGTGTAGGGGGTCATGCTGGGGGAGTGTTTGAGGGTTTAGGGCAGTGCAGTCGTGTTCGGGTAGTGTAGGGGGTTGTGCTGGGGGTAGTATTTTAGGGTTTAGGGTAGTGCAGTGGTGTTCGGGTAGTGTAGGGGGTCGTGCTGGGGGTAGTGTTCTAGGGTTTAGGGCAGTGCAGTGGTGTTTGGGCAGTGTAGGGGGTAATGCTGGGGGTGGTGTTTTAGGGTTTAGGGCAGTGCAGCTTGTGTTCGGGCAGTGTAGGGGGTCGTGCTGGGGGTGGTGTTTCAGGGTTTAGGGCAGTGCAGTGGTGTTCGGGCAGTGTAGGGGGTGGTGTTTCAGGGTTTAGGGCAGTGGTGTTCGGGCAGTGTAGGGGGTCGTGCTGGGGGTGGTGTTTCAGGGTTTGGGGCAGTGCAGTGGTGTTCGAGCAGTAAAGGGGGTCGTGCTGGGGGTGGTGTTTCAGGGTTTAGGGCAGTGCAGTGGTGTTCGGGCAGTGTAGGGGGCGGTGCAGGGGGTGGTGGTTTAGGGCAGTGCAGTGGTGTTCGGGCAGTGTAGGGGGTGGTGCAGGGGGTGGTGTTTCAGGGTTTAGGGCAGTGCAGTGGTGTTTGGGCAGTGTAGGGGGTCATGCAGGGGTGGTGTTTCAGGGTTTAGGGCAGTGCAGTGGTGTTCGGGCAGTGTAGGGGTCGTGCTGGGGCTGGTGTTTCAGGGTTTAGGGCAGTACAGTGGTGTTCGGGCAGTGTAGGGGGTCGTGCTGGGGCTGGTGTTTCAGGGTTTAGGGCAGTGCAGTGGTGTTCGGGCAGTGTAGGGGGTCGTGCTGGGGCTGGTGTTTCAGGGTTTAGGGCAGTGCAGTGGTGTTCGGGAAGTGTAGGTGGTCATGCTGGGGCTGGTGTTTCAGGGTTTAGGGCAGTGCAGTGGTGTTCGTGCAGTGTAGGGGGTCTTGCTGGGGCTGGTGTTTCAGGGTTTAGGGCAGTGCAGTGGTGTTTGGGCAGTGTAGGGGGTCTTGCTGGGGCTGGTGTTTCAGAGTCTAGGGCAGTGCAGTGGTGTTCGGGCAGTGTAGGGGGTCTTGCTGGGGCTGGTGTTTCAGGGTTTAGGGCAGTGCAGTGGTGTTCGGGCAGTGTAGGGGGTCGTGCTGGGGATGGTGTTTCAGGGTTTAGGGCAGTGCAGTGGTGTTCGGGCAGTGTAGGGGGTCGTGCTGGGGCTAGTGTTTCAGGATTTAGGGCAGAGCAATGGTGTTCAGGCAGTGTAGGGGGTTTTGCTGGAGGTGGTGTTTCAGGGTTTAGGCCAGTGCAGTGGTGTTCGTGCAGTGTAGGGGGTGGTGTTTCAGGGTTTAGGGCAGTGGTGTTCAGGCAGTGTAGGGGGTCTTGCTGGGGTTGATGTTTCAGGGTTTTGGGCAGTGCAGTAGTGTTCGGGCAGTGTAGGGGGTCGTGCTGGGGGTGGTGTTTCAGGGTTTAGGGCAGTGCAGTGGTGTTCCGGCAGTGTAGGAGGTCGTGCAGGGGGTGGTGTTTCAAAGTTTAGGGCAGTGCAGTGGTGTTTGGGCAGTGTAGGGGGTCGTGCTGGGGGTGGTGTTTCAGGGTTTAGGGCAGTGCTGTGGTGTTCGGGCAGTGTAGGGTGTCGTGCTGAGGGGTGGTGTTTCAGGGTTTAGGGCAGTGCAGTGGTGTTCGGGCAGTGTAGGGGGTCGTGCAGGGGGTGGTGTTTCAGGGTTTAGGGCAGTGCAGTGGTGTTTTGGCAGTGTAGGGGGTCGTGCAGGGGGTGGTGTTTCAGGGTTTAGGGCAGTGCAGTGGTGTTCAGCCAGTGTAGGTGGTCTTGCTGGGGGTGGTGTTTCAGGCTTTAGTGCTGTGGTGTTCGGGCAGTGTAGGGGGTCTTGCTGGGGGTGGTGTTTCAGGGTTTAGGGCAGTGCAGTGGTGTTCGGGCAGTGTAGGGGGTCTTGCTGGGGCTGGTGTTTCAGGGTTTAGGGCAGTGCAGTGGTGTTCGGGCAGTGTAGGGGGTCGTGCTGGGGGTGCTGTTTCAGGGTTTAGGGCAGTGGTGTTCGGGCAGTGTAGGGGGTCTTGCTGGGGGTGATGTTTCAGGGTTTAGGGCAGTGCAGTGGTGTTCGGGCAGTGTAGGAGGTCTTGCTGGGGGTAGTGTTTCAGGGTTTAGGGCAGTGCAGTGGTGTTCGGGCAGTGTAGGGGGCGTGCTGGGGTAGTGTTTCAGGGTTTAGGGCAGTGCAGTGGTGTTCGGGCAGTGTAGGGGGTCGTGAAGGGGTGGTGTTTCAGGGTTTAGGGCAGTGCAGTGGTGTTCGGGCAGTGTAGGGGGTCGTGCTAGGGTTGGTGTTTTAGGGTTTAGGGCAGTGCAGTGGTGTTCGGGCAGTGTAGGGGGTCGTGCAGGCTCACGTGTTTCAGGGTTTAGGGCAGTGCAGTGGTGTTCGGGCAGTGTAGGGGGTCGTGCTGGGGGTAGTGTTTTAGGGTTTAGGGTAGTGCAGTGGTGCTTGTGTAGTGTAGGGGTCGTGCTGGGGGTAGTGTTTTAGGGTTTAGGGTAGTGCAGTGGTGTTTGTGTAGTATAGGGGGTCTTGTGTTAGGGTAGTGCCGTGGTGTTTGGGTACTGTAGGGGGTCGTGCTGGGGGTAGTGTTTTAGGATTTAGGTTAGTGCAGTGGTGTTTGGGTAGTGTAGGGGGTCGTGCTGGGGGTAGTGTTTTAGGGTTTAAGGTAGTGCAGTGGTGTTTGTGTAGTGTAGGGGGTCGTGCTGGGGGTAGTGTTTTAGGGTTTAGGGTAGTGCAGTGGTGCTTGTGTAGTGTAGGGGGTCGTGCTGGGGGTAGTGTTTTAGGGTTTAAGGTAGTGCAGTGGTGTTTGTGTAGTGTAGGGGGTCGTGCTGGGGGTAGTGTTTTAGGGTTTAGGGTAGTGCAGTGGTGCTTGTGTAGTGTAGGGGTCGTGCTGGGGGTAGTGTTTTAGGGTTTAGGGTAGTGCAGTGGTGTTTGTGTAGTGTAGGGGGTCATGTTTTAGGGTAGTGCAGTGGTGTTTGTGTAGTGTAGGGGGTCGTGCTGGGGGTAGTGTTTTAGGGTTTAGGGTAGTGCAGTGGTGTTTGTGTAGTGTAGGGGGTCGTGCTGGGGGTAGTGTTTTAGGGTTTAGGGTAGTGCAGTGGTGCTTGTGTAGTGTAGGGGTCGTGCTGGGGGTAGTGTTTTAGGATTTAGGTTAGTGCAGTGGTGTTGGGGTAGTGTTTTAGGGTTTAGGGTAGTGCAGTGGTGTTTGTGTAGTGTAGGGGGTCATGCTGGGGGTAGTGTTTTAGGGTTTAGGATAGTGCAGTGGTGCTTGTGTAGTGTAGGGGGTCGTGCTGGGGGTAGTGTTTTAGGGTTTAGGGTAGTGCATTGGTGTTTTTGTAGTGTAGGGGGGTCATGTTTTAAGATGCAACGCTCCAATACCTGACCAGTCTGCACTACATAAAACTGCAAAAAACTAAAAATAAAAAGTGTTTTGCACACTTTTGTCATTGGGCTATATGTGGGCTACATCTGGGTAATATTTGTGCTACATTTGGGCTCTTTTTTCACTGGTGGCCATCTTGGAAGACTTCTTTGTTATGAAGTTTCCTAATTTCCTCATTTACTGCAGTCTCCTCAGTAGGAAATGCTTTCAGTTTTTTACTTTGATTCCATCAAGAAGGCATTCAGATGTGTCACACATTTGCCATAAATTCAGAATGTTAGCACTCTAGTTGTTCATTAGATCACTGTAGTAAAGCTACTGCTCACCAAGGAGTTAACTGGAAGTCTACTGCTGGTATTGAAAGTGATTGTTTCAGTCTGCATGTCAGAATGTTCTAATGAAATAGAAGAGTATTTGAGATCTCACTTAAAACATGCACTAAATTTTCTTTTTGCAGCACTAACCATAATTTCTATGGCAAAATGAACCCCCTCATTTTGTTCCTTTTTAAATTAAATGTTTTAAGTGTTACCAGTTTATTCCAATCAAGATGGCTTCAGGTGTGCCATACTTTTGTCATAAGTAAGGCTGTTAGCACTCTAGTTGTTCTTTAGAACACTCTGGGAAGCTGCAGTAGAACACAAAGGCATCAACTGACAGGCTGCTCCTGTTGAAATTTAACAGGAAGATATTTGAGATCTCACTTAAAACATGTCCTAATTTTTCTTTCTACAGCACTAACCATAATTTCTATGGCAAAATGAACCCCCTCATTTTGTTCCTTTTTAAATTAAATGTTTTAAGTGTTACCAGTTTATTCCAATCAAGATGGCTTCAGGTGTGCCATACTTTTGTCATAAGTAAGACTGTTAGCGCTCTAGTTGTTCTTTAGAACACTCTGGGAAGCTGCAGTAGAACACAAAGGCATCAACTGACAGGCTGCTCCTGTTGAAATATAACAGGAAGATATTTGAGATCACACTTGAAACATGTCCTAATTTTTCTTTCCAGAGCACTAACCATAATTTCTATGACAAGATGAACCCCATCATTTTGTTCCTTTTTAAATTAAATGTTTTAAGTGTTACCAGTTTATTCCAATCAAGATGGCTTCAGGTGTGCCATACTTTTGTCATAAGTAAGGCTGTTAGCACTCTAGTTGTTCTTTAGAACACTCTGGAAAGCTGCAGTAGAACACAAAGGAATCAACTGACAGTCTCTGCCCTTGTTGGATGTACATGTTTTACTGAGAATGTCAGACTTCATTCTCACATGACTGAGAAAGATAATGTGAATTTACAGAAAATATGCTCTCATTTTAGCTTCTGGAGCACCTTCCAAAACTGTATGGGACAAGCATGTGAAAATAGTTTTTCTCAAACATGATTCATGATATCCCAGCAGAAGGTTTTTCACAGGGTAAAATCACCTTAGAACACACCACAATTCCTGAAATTAGTATGGTACCATCAACAAATGAATTCTAATGTAACTAAAGTCTGTTATCACCCTTTATAGTTCTCCTTTTGGTAACCCTCAAAATCTTCGATTCACTACAATGCATTTCAATGGGGTACTATCATTTATATTGGTCCCAAGATGGCTGCCAGCAATTCCAGGATGAAGTGCTGACAGCCAATCAGATCTCACGATGACATGTGTGGTTAGGCTCCGCCCAGATATATATGTGTTTTTACTTTTGATTTTCTCAACAACTACTGAACGGATTTACACCATTTAACAAAAGGGTTCTTTCTGAACCAAGAACTACCTCTTTGCCAAATTTGGTGTAATTCCGTTCAGCAGTTCGAGCTGTAGCCTTGCATAAAGTTTCCTATGGGAAATTGATTTTTTGACTCTTATTTTTTTAATTTCTCCGCAACTACTGAACGGATTTACACCATTTAACAAAAAGGGTTCTTTCTGAACCAAGAACTACCTCTTTGCCAAATTTTGTGTAATTCCGTTCAGCAGTTCGGGCTGTAGCCGTGGCTAAAGTTTCCTATGGGAAAATGAATGGGAAAACACGTTTTGGGACCCCCCTTTTTCTCAGCCCCCGCTTGACGAATCACCCCGAAACTTTCAGGGTAGGAGCGGACCGGAGTGGGCCATAAAGTTTGAAAATTTTGCGAAGATTCGTCAACCGACGCAAGAGTTATTTCAAATAGAATGTTGCGGATTTCCTATGGAAAATAGGTCCTGACTATAACTATCTACTGGCGACCGCCAGTAGATAATATATATATATATATATGTATGTGTGTGTGTGTATATATATATATGTATGTGTGTGTATATATATATATGTATGTGTGTGTATATATATATATGTATGTGTGTGTATATATGTAACCAAAAACGCCCAGAAGCTTGAGGCCGCACCCAGCTGCAGGTGAGTTACAAACTCCATTTGAACCAAGCAAGCAGCTTAACACCCCTTTGAAGTCCATGGCCTGACGCATTTCGATGCCACTGTTTGCATCTCCTCAGAGGCCGTGTCAGCGGAGGTGATTTATGGCTGCCGCATTTCCCCTGCGTGTTTGTGGTTAGTGAGCTATCAGTGCTCCTCCCTTGGTGGAAGTTCATTTTCAAATGCACGCTGGGATATGAGGTCTCATTTTGCCAAATAACGCCCTTTGGTGGGTTACCTCCGCTGCAGCTAATTATGGACGATTATTCCCGGCCCTCCATTGAGCCTTGGATGATACTCTGCCGGCTTCATTAAAGGTACCCTGCAGCTTCGGAAAGAGGAATTTTCCTCTCCCCTAGTCCCGTTGGTTGCGGGCAGTGCGATCCCTCTGCGGCCTGGAACCGCCGCATAATATGTAACCAAAAACGCCCAGAAGCTTGAGGCCGCACACAGCTGCAGGTGAGTTACAAACTCCATTTGAACCAAGCAGGCAGCTTAACATCCCTTTGAAGTCCATGGCCTCACGCGTTTCGATGCCGCTGTTTGCATCTCCTCAGAGGCCGTGTCAGCGGAGGTGATTTATGGCTGCCGCATTTGAGATGTCATCAGTGATGTCATCAGTGATGTCACTCACCATGTCATGAGTGATGTAATATGTGACGTCATCAGCAGTGCATTGCGGAGGCGCGAGTTATAGTTAGCTGAACTAACTATAACGGGGGAATTTCTATGGTTTTGTACGAGTGAAATGTCCAACTAACTATAACTGTCCCTAAAACCTATGGTTTTTTCAGTGAATGTCAAAGGTTTTTTAAATGCTAATTTCTAACTATAACGTGTCTGAAACCTATGGTTTTTTCAGTGAATTTCAAAGGTTTTGTAAATGACAATTTTTAAATGTATTAATTGTTATATATATTTTTTTGATACTGATTTACTACATTTTTTTAAACTATTTATTTCTACATATTTTATTTTTTAAATTACATTGTAATTACATTATACAGTACATTACAAAATATACTTTCTCAGAATGAATTACTTTAGTTTAAATACTTTGCAAATAGGCAATAGACTTTTAAGTACAGTAGTTACAGTTGTTGCAATGGGCAACACAATTTCAAATACAATGCAACATTGAGCTCAATGTGAATTTCAAGTTAAATGCAATTAGTTACTTTATGGATTACTTTTCTAACCACAGGACTGGATCCTAGATTCAGTCCTGGGACATCTCCTGTAAACAGTTGAGTAAAAGCGTTTTGGTTACAGTAGTAATTTTTAAGGAATATTATTGTATTTTAAAAGTTGACACTTTGAAACTTTTTCTCATAGAATCACCAATGCTATCCTATGGGAGAAAATGCACTTAGCAGGTAAGTAGTGTTATCGTTACTTTTTCTTACTCAGTGGTGGATCTTGGATCCAGCACTGGTGCATCTCCTGTAAACAGTTGAAAGAATGCGTTTAAGTCATACAGCCAATTTTTAAGGAATATTTGTAGTTTGTGAAAATCGACACAAACTTTTCTGCTGAAAACCAGATAATGGATTCCTATGGAAGGAAATACAAGTTACTGGTAAGTACGGTTAAAATTACTTTTCAGGATCAGTACTGGGCTCAAAGATGAAGCACTGGGTTCTCTCCTGATAACAGGTGAGTAAATCGGAATTCGTAGTTCGGCTGATTTTAGAGGAATATTATAAAGTTCCAAAACTCCACACTTAGAAGAATTTCCAAGTGAAACCAGTCAATGTTAGCCTATGGAAGGAAATTCAAGTTACTGGTAAGTACGGTTAAAATTACTTTTCAGGATCAGTACTGGGCTCAAAGATGCAGCACTGAGGTCTCTCCTGATAACAGGTGAGTAAATCGGAATTCGTAGTTCGGCTGATTTTAGAGGAATATTTGCACAATGGTGAAGGGAGGGGGCGGGGCCTGAGGTGACATCTGTGGAAACGCGCCACGTGGCGCGTTTTAAGTTGGGGGATTAAGTCCCCTTGAATCATGAGGGTCCCTGGGGTCCAACTAGCCCACCCTGTACCTCCAGTATGCGCCAGGAGCTGCGTTGCAGAGAGGTGTTCAGAGGCCACGCCCTTTTTGCACCTCTCTGCAACGCAGCTCTGTGGCACTTTCTGGACGTACCTGGTGGGCTAGTTGGCCCCCAGGGACCCTCAGGATTGAAGGGGATTTCATTCCCCATCTTAAAATGCGCCACGGGGCCTGTTTGCACACATGTCACCTGAAGCCCCGCCCCCTCCCTTCACCACTGTGCAAACGCGCCCCGTGGCGCGTTTTAAGTTGGGGGATTAAGTCCCCTTGAATCCTGAGGGTCCCTGGAGTCGAACTAGCCCACCATGTAAATAAAATAAATAAATAAATTAAATAAAAGTGATAAAAATATATTGAACTTGGGAAACAAGTTCAATATATCTCCCTAACCTACCTCCTGTTACAAGACAGTCACTACATCTCTTCAAACTCTACAAAATGGAGATGCCTCCGACCCCGCACTATGTTGTCCCTCAACACTGCCTAAGTATCTGTTCTGTGAATCTTATGTGACCCTTCCTGCATTCCCTTTCCAACTCTGAACTTCCTCGCCCTCGCAAGTATTGTTGTTGTTTCTATTGATTGTCAACTCTATCCTCTTACTCTAATTTCTTACCGCTTATTATTTTGCTTTGCTTCAGGTATTCCCTTTCTAATTGTTTCTATTGATTATTGACTCTACTCTTCTTACTCTAACTTTTTTACCGCTTAGTATTTCCTTGGCTCATTGATTTATCCATATGTCCCTCTAACTCTGTCTATATTTTTACTCTTGTATTACTCTCTCTTACGGCATTCCCTCTCTAATTTAGACATTCCACGCCCTCGCAAGCATTGTTGCTGTCTTCTACTGATCTGCGCGTACTTGCCGATTGTTTATCTATTTATTTGCAAACCTGCTGCTGGTATACTGATCTGCTCCATTTGTGCCGACTGCTTATATATTAGATTTGCTCCATGTTGTCGATATAATTTGTTTATCTATTTGATCTGCTCCTTTTTGCCGATTCATAATTCCTCGCCTGTCCACCCTATTCCTTGTCTAGCCCCCATATTTCTACCCTCCACTCTCCCAGTGCCCCCCTTTGTTCCCAATCCTCATCTCCTGTTCTACCCCCCATTTTCCTTAACTTCCCTCTCTCCACTCTCTCTTCCTCTCACGTCTACCCAACATGCCCCCCCACAGCATTGACCATCACCCCCAGGACCCTACTCTCTCCAAACATGGCCCCAACTCATGTACCATTCTCTACCCCCCCAATCTCTCCAAATATGCCAAGAAAAACTTCAAACATAAACTCCTTATCTGTAACCCTGAAACACTCATTGTTGATAACTACCTCAGCCTCACCTCCCCATTATAACCAACTACATCTTTTACTCCATACGTCCTTCCAAATGGAAAAGCATCTTCCTACAACACCTCCCAATCTCTAAATCAACCAAAATACCATATGGATTCAAAATATCCACCACTGCCTCCCCAGCCTTTCTTGGTGATATTGATATCTCCATCTTCAAAACAGGTAACATCCTCATACAAGCCACGGTATCCCACCTTTTCATCTTCAAACACCACTTCAGCATTATGTCTCTCCTCCTCGACCACTCTGCGCCTAACACTCCTTCTCCCCTACTGAATAACGCCCCTCCAATCTCTCCCTCCCCCTTTCCCCCTCACTCCACCTCCACCCTCAACCATCCAGCTAACACCATCCTCCAACAATCGACTTCACCATCACCCTCCCTGGACCTCTCTACAACAAATAACATCCCCCAACCACCGTTACCTACTTCTCATCACCCTCTAATTTCCCTCTCTCCACTTAACACCCGGAACTCACACTCCTCGGACCCCTCCACTAAAAACGGTTGCCCCCAATCCCTGCCATCTACTTATCATTCCCCTCCCATAACCCCGCCTCTGCCTGACCCCACAACCTCTCTCCCCCTACCCAACTACTCACGTACTCCACCGTCCTTGCCCTTCAATCCCCTAACACAACTCCTCACCCCCTCCTCCTACCCATCCCGTACACCCTCTTCTCCTCCCCATCCCCCCTATCCTGCCCCTTCAGGCCCTCCTAACTCCGCCTCCCAATCCTTTATCCCAACCCCCGATAAATACACAACCCCTCCACCCTAATATATCTGCTCTCCACTCACTCTATGCCCTTTTATCCTCTCTGACCACATCTCCTGAAGTTCTTAACCTCATGTCTAACCTAGCCCAACCCCTCACACCTTACAGCACCGACACCCCTCACTCCACACCCACTACCCTATCTCCCCCCTCACACCTCAGTCTACCCTCCGCAACTAACCCAGACCACTCCCTACCACCAGATCATTCCCTTCCCCCCGCCCCTTCAGTACCTCCCCTTACCCTAATTGCCCCGAACCTACACAACAGTGAACTCGACCTATCTAATTTGATCACTGAACCCCTCCCATATAACAGCCCCGTCACCCCTCACTCCACTCCCACCACCCTATCTCCCCCTCACACATCAGTCCACCCTCTGCAACTAACCCATATCTTTCCCTACCCCCCGCCCACGCCCTTTCAGTACCCCCTCAACCCCAATTGACACGAGCCTACATAACACTGAACTTGACCTATCCAATTTGATTACCGAACCCCTCACACCTAACAGCCCCGTCACCCCTCATTCCACACCCACTTCCCTATCTCCCCCTCACACATCAGTCCACCCTCCGTAACTAACCCAGACCACCCCCACTCGGTACCTCCCCTCACCTTAATTGCCCAGAGCCTACACAACATCGAACTTGACCTATCTAATTTGATTACTAAACTCTCTCAATTCAGGAAAGATTTTATCTTCCACAGCTCCAAATCCCTCCCTCACCATAAAATCCCCACCCAGCCCCGCCCAAAAATCCCCCCCCAAAATTCCCCCCGAAAATCCCTAACACCAAACACAATCATTGGAGATCGACTCCTCTCCGCTGCCGTATACATAGACCTCACCGCACCTCGAACCATCTCTCCCTGTCCGAACTCTCCGACCTATGCAACTCTTACCTTCCTAGCTTACCAACCACCAACTCTCCACTCCCCTACTCCCACATCCCTGTTATCTTAGGGACTAATAGAATCCCCTCCTCCCCGCTTCCCCCAGACCACTGCCCCAACTCACGTCGATCCACACTTGCCCACCCACCTTATGCAACCCCACACCACTTACATGTATGCTGGTCAACTGTCGCTCCGCAGTCCAACATGCCACGGAAATTTCAGAAACTATCCTGAGTGAATCCATTGACTTTGCATTCCTCACAGAAACCTGGCTCAAAGACCACTCAACGAGCATACTTGACCTACTCTCCCCCCCCGGGATACTCTATTCTTAGAAAAGATAGACCTGACAGAGTTGGGGGTGGTCTAGCCATTATCTTTAAAAATGAACTTCAGCTATCCCTTGTCAATAATTCTGGCTACTCCTCCTGCGAATACCTGGAAGCTGAACTGACAACCCAAAATTCCCACCCAATTCGTCTACACAACATCTATCGCCCTCCGGGCCCCCCCCAGCCCTTCATCGAGGACTTATCTGAGCTCCTGACACAATCCTCACTATCCAACTCAAAAAATCTCTTTCTTGGGGATCTTAACCTCCATTGGAACGATACCGATGATCCCACTATCTCCCTCCTCACTAATCTACTTGAGATCAATGAACTCAAACAACTATGCCTGTCCCCGACACACACCAAAGGAGCCATCCTTGACGCCATTCTTTCCAACGAAGATCTGGCCTCCGTGACCAACATC
>CAWUFW010028299.1:0-22490 GCA_963921515.1 Calotriton arnoldi | reverse complement strand
GGTTAGATTACATTTTAGTCACAGATGTGGACCACTCCAAAACACAAACACAACCAATCATGACAGGTTCCTGTCAGACAACTCTTACTGCAGGTGATCATAATAGAGTGTGCCTTTTAGTGGTTAAAGTCAGTGGCACTACCAGAAAGAGTATTTTGGCAACTTTTGGAGGAGTTTATGGATATGTACTTTAAAGCTATCAAAGGATCAGGGACATAGCTGTTAAAGATGCAGCAGGTGCAGTAGCACCGGGGCCCTGTGGTCTGAGGAAACAACTGCCATTTTTTGTTTCTGCCTTTTACCACCTAGCAGGTGAACAAAGGGCCACTATCTTTGCTTCCATTAGGCCAAATTCCACGCTTACTGCACCTCTGATGAGCACAGTGCAGGGCCACAGAGTGGGAGGCTTTTACATTTTTCTTACAAGAAGAAAGTATGGGCAAAACATATGGCACTGAAATGTACTGTGAGAAAGAAATTAGAAAAATGGATGTAAAGCTAGCTGCGAAGGAAATAGAAATGGCAGGTAATTCAGAGAAAAAACAGAATAGATGGAACTCAGTGACAATTGTGACACTAATATACACACAAATAGGTTATAATTTTTTTTTTTTAGTCTTCATTTATCAACTTATGCTATGGTGTCAAAAAGATCTAGACGACTGTGGCAAGGAGTACCCGGTCTCTCCACAAGGGAGGGGTATAAAAAACATCCCGGGCCGAAAAGAGCCTCCTGCCCAATCAAAAGATCTGTCTCCTCTGTAGAGGTGCAGTAGATGACAAGGAAAATAATGGTTGGGAGCAAGGGTCCCCAGTCCATGCAACCTGTAGCATATCACTAATCATTGGACCAGTAGATTTTGCACCAAGAAAGGGAGAAAAAAAAGAAAGGCAAGAGAGAAGAAGATTAAGAAAGTTTAGGAGGTCATACCAGTAACGTGTAACTTAAACCAATCATCCCAGAGTTTCCAGAACTTTGTTCTTTTAGCGTGAAAGGTAGCCCGATCAAGTTTAGATATTTCTTATACTGATCGTATCCATTCAACCTCTATAGGGGGACAGGGGAGAATACACTTAATACACAGCTCTCTACGTGCAAGAAGAATTAAAACAAAAATGAGGGCTTTTTGAGTCTTAAGGAGACGCCTTTTAACCTCCCCTCCAGGAGCCACCGCAAAAATTACCAAAGCCAGGCTCACCTTAATCTCTTGGTCCAAAATTCCCGAAAGAATCTTACCCACTTTGTACCAAAAGATCTGGATTGATGGGCACTGCCAGAACATGTGGACATCGTTCGTGTTGTATTCTCCACACTTAGGACACTTCTTCACCTCCCGACTTCCCAACTTCGAGAGTTTCCTTGGCGTCCAGTAGGCCTTATGGACAGTAAAAAGATGGTTCTTCCTGATTGGTGCAGACTTCACATATGACCACATGTAAGACATAGATACTTGCCAAAGTAGTTCGAGGTCTTGGTCTGGCAGTTCCCTCCTCGAGATCTCTATCAGCAAACCTTGCACTTCTTCCACGGCCTGGATTAACATTCAGTACCATTCTGTAACTTCTTTCCGCAAAAGAGGCCGTAACCGTATCCTGGCCTCCAAATTCTGGTTCCCCTTGCCGTCTTTCCCTAAAGTTTTAGCCCAGCTTGCTAATTTGTAATATTTAAATTTGGAGACAGAGTCCTCAGAAATCTCCAGCAATCGCTGCCACGAAATGAATTGGTTATCTTCTATTAATTGGCCCCATCTGTGAATACCACACTCGTGCAAAGGGGTTGCAAGTGAATCAAGAAGACAGGCTGGCATGCAAGGAGAGTCCCAGATTGGAGCTGAATCGCTGTAGTAGGGTATTTGTAGGGAAAGTCTTACTTGGTACCAGATCATACATGCACCCACTAAAACCTTTAACCTGACTTTTTTTTAAAATGTAGGATGTCCGAATTTGAGGAGAAAAAAGTCTGCTTGATCTGAAAAACCTGCAGTGAGAGCTCTAAAAAGCGGGGACAAAAAAGAGCTTCCCTTCAGTAGATGTTCGAAATTCTTTAAGTGGAAAGCACAATAATAAGGGTAAAGATCTGGGCTGGCAATACCGCCATGTTCTTTCTTTCTACGAAGCTTCTTCCAGGAGATTCTAGGTCTTTAGTCCCCCCAAACAAAACTGGTATATTCCCCTTGTACTTTCCTAAACCACTCTTTCTTAAATTCTAAGGGAATAGCGTTAAACTGAAAGGTAAATTTAGGAAGAATAGACATTTTCAGGAGATTAGATCTACCTAAGAAGGACAGTGGGAGGGCACCCCAGGCCTGGAGTAGTTTTCTGACACCGGAGACTAAGTTTTCAAAATTTAATTGAGCTAGTTTCTCCAGATCATGCACTACTTGAACTCCCAAATATCTTATTTCTTGCCTTGTTAAATCACTCGTATAATGGATATTCCACTGCATTAACTCAGTTTTTTGCTGATTAATAGAGTATCCGGCCACCCTTCCAAATCCTTCCAGAATCTCCCAAATTGCAGGGAGGGGCTTAGGCAAATCTCCTGTAAAAATCATCAGGTCATCGGCATACAAACCAACTTTTTTCTCCCAACCATTACAGACAAAGGGGAAGATGTTCTGGCAAGCCCCTAGTTTACATGCCATTGGCTCGATGTATAGGTTAAAGAGAAGAGGAGAAAGGGGACATCCCTGTCTAGTCCCCCTACCGATATTTATTAATTTAGTAAGGTACCCATTTACCAGGATCCTGGCAGAGGGATTTTTATACAGGGCCCTAACTGCTGCTAAAAAGACCTCTCCTAGGTTGAAACGTTGGATCATCATGTACAGAAAGGCCAACTGACCCTGTCATAGGCCTTTTCAGCATCAAAAGTCATTACTGTTAAAGGGCTCCCATATTCCCTAGCTAGGTCAACTGCGCCTATTAAATCGTGAGTTAACTCATAAAGTTATCTTTCTTTCATAAAACCTTTCTGGTCAGTATGGATCAAAGTTCCCACCACCTTGTCCAGTCGCTTTCTTATAATTTGGGTGTATATTTTATAATCGCTGTTAAGAAGAGAAATGGGTCTGTAAGACTCACAGGTCCTAGGGTTCTTATTTTGTTTAAGGATTATGTTTATAGTGGCAACATCCCAAGAGGACGGAAGGTCCTGACTATGTATGAAAGCAGAGTTAAAAAGCTGTAACAGAATAGGCGCCAGTTCATCCTTCATATATTGTGTAGATCTCATTAGGAAGGGAATCAGGGCCTGCAGCTTTCCCTTTTTTTAAGTGACTAATAATTTTGAGAATTTCAACAAGACGGATGGGACTAATCAAATCATCTCTCGAGGCCCCCTGTAGAGATGGAAGTTCTAGGTCTTGAAGAAAATTCTCCATTTGATCTCCCCCACTATCAAGTCTTCTGTATAAAGATCTTGAAAAAACTGTGCAAAAGCATTTTCAATCCCAACATCGTGTGAAATTATATTGCCTGAGTTTTGACACCTGACTTCCTTAATCAAATTCCTTGTCTGGTTGGCTTTAGTCTTCCAGGCTAGCAATTTGCCACAGCCCTCCCCGTATTCATGATGAGACAACTTACTGGCTTCCCATTTCCTCCTGACTATCGCCTCAAAGTAATCGGCAAGCTCAGACCTTGATAGTTGTAAATTTTGCTCGATTTGCGTCGCAATTGGGCCATTAGGAGCCTGTTCAAGGTCTAACTGGAGGGTATATACTGAGGCTTCAAGTTTACCAATTTCTTCCCTAACCTTCCTATTTTGCGCAACAGATAAACTGGTAAGAATGCCTCTTAAGAAGGCCTTGTAAGTGTCCCATACAATATGCAGAGAGGATGAATGTATATTGGAAAGGAAAAAATTGTTTGTCACAACTTTCAATTTCTCCACTACCTGTGAATCAAGAAGTAAAGTATGATTTGGAGTCCATCGCCGAGACGGAGGCCTATTCCTTAAAGGAATCTCTAAACTAACTGCGGAGTGATCAGATAAATGTTCCGGGACATGGGTAACTCTGATAGTATTCTTGCCAGTAACTGAGTCTACAAGAAAAAAGTCAAGCCTAGATCCATGGCCATATTTTTTGTTATGAAAAGTGAACTTTTCCCCTGCCGTCTCTCCCATACAGCCCATTAGTCTCCAGATATCCATGAGGCCCATGTCCACCATCAACTGTTTCAGGACAGTTCTCATATTGGGAGTCGCGGCAACTGCCATCCTAAATGATGTATCTTGGGCCGGATCAATAACTACGTTAAAGTCCCCTCCCAATATGATAGGATCATTAATATCAACTAGTTGAAGGAGTAAAGCATGAAGAGGGCAGGGTCATCTAAATTAGGACCGTAGTACCCTACAAATGTCAACCAGGAGCCATCAATTTTAACCTTATCTATCGCCCATCTGCCAAAAGGGTCAACCACACAATCCCCTAAAATAGCTGGGATGGATTTTTTAAAAAGGAGCGCAACTCCCTTCACCAAGCACGGCTGAGTGGTACAAACGCAATGATCTATCCACTTCTGCCCTTTGAGTATCTCAGCCCATTCCTCTTTAGGCAGATGAGACTCCTGTATAAGAAAAACTTCACTATCTGAGAGCCTAAGATACTCCAAAACTCTGAGACCATTGACGTTCCAGGATAAAATTTTCAAATGTCTAAGTCTATCTGAACTCGCCATAAATAACATACTCAGGTTCGCAGTGACCTGGATTTACTGAGTATACCTGGGAACCTAATGAGTCTAACTGATCCGCCTGATCCTTTTTAAGTAATGAAGACATTCTTTTATTTTTCTCCCACATGCTCCCCCACCCAGTGGGAAAAAAAACTGTGCTTGTTTTTAGTATTTTCTTTTTGCTGGTGACCTACCCATCCCAGCCCGGGGAACTCTCCAAATTGACTAGAGGTATTCTGATGATTACCTCATTTGAGCTCTCTCGCTACATCATGGCAATAAAATTATTTCTGATGTGCTTTAATCTGTTTAATTAAAGTACTAACTTTGTTGGGGTCTCTAAAAGTGTGCATTTTGTTGTTCCACATCACTTTTAGGGAGGCAGGTAAGGGAAGGTTAGCAGTAGCACCCAAACCCCTCAGTTCTTTAATAAACTTCCCTAACTCCCACTGTCTATCTTGCGTGGTGCGTGAAATGTCCGATCTAATGCGGAAAGACCAATCTCCTTTCTCGTATGTTCCTGCTTTAAGGGCCGCAGCGAGAATTTTCTCTTTAGGAGAGTACGACTTAAAGTTTACCAAAATCCTTCTCAGGGTTTTTTTGCCTGGTCTTCTTAAAAATGGATTGCGGTGTACTCTTTGAATGTCGTCTTCTAAGCTGCGTTCCTCCATGTCCATATTAAATTGTTTTAGGAGGCTGATCGTAAAACCCCTAATGTTCTCTCCCTCGAGACCTTCCGGGACATTCAGAATCCTAATGTTATTTCTCCTGGCACTATTTTCAAGGGCTTCTAGTTTGCCCCGAAGCTCTTTATCCCCGTTCTTCAGCCTCTGGATCTCGTCTTTATTAGTATCAACTTTTTTGGAAAGATCATCCAGAGAAGCCTTCATTACCCTGACTCTTTCCATCAAGTTGTTAATCTAAACTTCCAAAACTTCACACGCACCCTGGATCTTTTGTGGTTTAATTCAGAGACTGCAAACTTTTCCCTAACTTCAGTTAGCAGGGTTAATAGAAGCCTCTCCATGCTGGTTTGCTCAGCCTGACTATCCGCTGCAGTGAGCAACCCTCTTTGATCTTGAGTGTGATTCGGGGTGGTCGTAGACCTGGAATTTCTCTGGTCAAACTCCACGTTGTCCTCTGCTGCTAGGGGGCTGAACCTATTATCTAAGCACAGTATGTCTTTCCCCCCTTTACTGGTAGCGGTAGCCTCCATTACTTCAGATAGGCCACTAGCTTCAAGAGCATGCACAGAGACAGGGCACGCAGGTGAGGGAGGAGGGACAACTTGGGCTTCTTGGGATTGAACCTTAAAATAAGAACGAAGTGAAGGAGTAATCTTCACTCGGTCGATCTTTTTTGAGTGTCTACCTCCTACTCTCAATAAAGGTTTATCCACAAGCGATATTTTAGTCACTGAGGGAGAGGGGAGAAAGGTACGGGGGTTCTATTATTTAATTTCCTCTGTGAGACCAGTGGGGGATTCTTTTTTATAGAAGAAGAAGCACCTGAAGGGTTTTCTCCCCTTTCCCAAATGTCCCTGCTTCTCAGAGTGTACCTATTTGGTGGGCAGGCAAAAACCTTAACTACTCCCTCACTATCTAAGGAGGCTTCTTCAAAGTGTTTGGAGACCCCACCTAATATAGCGGACTCCTGATCCCCCTTCCTTTTCCTCACCAAAGTCATCAAGGGTTCCTGGGCAGCATCCTCAAGCTCCACTTCGCCGCCATGTAAGGATGCACGTTGTCCAGGGAGGCCAATGCGGTCCCTGGCGCAGGCAGCAGATCTGCTGCTCCCGCTGCCTCAGAAGCCAATCCTGGCAGCAGCGCACCGGCCCCTACTGAGCCGTGCTGCAGCCTCCGCCCACACACTGCCTCGCGGCTGCACCGCCGTCACGCACGGCAAGCCAGTGAGCCGATCCGCGGCCCCCAAAAACCACCTCAGGCCCCATGCAAACCCCCTGCCAGTGTCCCCAAAACACAACGCCCGCTGCAGACGCCCGGACATCGAGAACACAGGTGAGTGATGCTGCGCGTTGTCAAGTGAGTAAGAGAGCTCACCACCGGCACTTCCTGTCGGCTGCCATGTTCCCCTCCTTGATTCGAAAGCTGGTCCTGTGTACTGTGAGAAAGAAATTAGAAAAACAGATGTAAAGCTAGCTGCGATGGAGATAGAAATGGCAGGTAATTCAGAGAAAAAACAGAATAGATGGAACTCAGTGGCAATTGTCACACTAATAAACACACAAATAGGTTATAATGGCAGAGGCTGTATAGGGAGGAATTACTATCAAGTAAGTGCAGCAACGAGAGAGCCTAGGATACTAGAGTTTTTTCAGGAGGCTCATGAGGCCAGACAGTTGCCACCATCGATGGGGTATGCTATCATAGTGATGATCGCCAAACCACAGAGAGTATTGCTCAATTGTGTTTTATATAGGCCATTGTCCATGATAAATATGAATGGTAAATTATTGAGTAAAGCCTTATCAAATAAACTAATAAACGTTATAGGATATGACACACATAGATCAACGTGGCTTTGTGCTCCATAGGAGCACAGTACTTAATTTACGGGTGCTGATGCACATTATGCATAGTCTAGGAGAACTGCAGGAGCCATATGTCCTGGCACTGCTGAACACTGACAGAGCTTTCGGCATATTTGGGTGGTCTGATATGAAGAGGTTGCTGGTTCGTATAGGATTTGTCCTGGAATTTCTCAGGTGGATTAAATTGCAGCATACAGACATTGCACAAGGTTTAAAGCTGGGATGGTTGTGTCAGGCAGTTGGTGTTTAAAGAGACACACAAGTAAAGGTTGTCCCACCTACCTGCTGCTCTTTGCACTTGCAATGGAGCCACTGGGGTGCATCCAGTGAAATAAATCTGTGAGAATGGAGCATACAAGTTGGAGAAACTATACATGTGGTCTCAGTGTATGAAGATGACACACTGATGTACTTGCGGTAGCCAGAGAGGTCTGTTGCAAGATTACTATCAGAAGGGCAACTATTCATTAAAATATCTGGGCTACATACCAACTGAGGATAAATCAAAATTGTCCCCTCTGAGTGGGCTGCATAGACTGAGGCTAGGTGAGCATCCAGTGTTGGTCCTTCCGTGGGAAAAATAAAAATTCTGATTTCTAGAGATACAGGTAGCACATACAGCAGAAGCACAAAATGAGGAGGCTATTGGATGGTATGAAAAAAATCGTCGAGCTTTTGAAATACGCCCCCACTATCAGCGATGCATTGGGTGGCACTGAAATAAAATGGCCCTGTTACCAAGATGCCTCTGCTCCATAGAGGGTGCAATGTACCCACTCCCAGGACATCCATATAAAGGATTAGACCAGTGGCGTAACGAAAGTTGAGGGGGCCCCCCTGCCAGGTACACAGAGGGGCCCCCGCACCGGATTTAATCCGGAGCTCTCAGGCCTGAGTTCTGTGATGAGGGGGCCCCCTGCAGCTCGGGCCCCCCTGCAGCTCGGGGGGCCCCGCCGCACCGCGGGGGCCTGTGCTACGCCCCTGGATTAGACCAACTGTTGAAAAGATTGCTGTGTGGAGGGAAACGCAGCAGAGTCAAGCACAATACAATGTAGTACTCATGGGACAAGAGGGGACAACTAGTAAATCTAGTGCTATATTATGTAACCACACAGTTCCAACATGCAGTCAAGTGGCTGGATTAGAGACCAAACTGGAAAAATGAACTGAAGAGAATACACAAGCTGACTGAACTACAGGAATTGCTGTTGATCAGTAGCTGCATACCCCAAAAATATCCCTATATCATAAAACAGGTGGTCAAGTATGGGAAAGAGAAATTAAGAAATTCATAAGATCTCCCTCCTTGACTGATTTGTGAGCCTGGAATCAGGTGAGCTATGACACTGGTAAGATAGAGAAGGAAGTGTGAGACAGAAACAGATTTATATCCAAATGGTATATTTATAAGATTTGAAGAAGCCTCAGAAGCCTTTGGAGTTGGACCAGGACAGTTTCTGCAAAATGCAAACCAGGGCCGTATTAGTGATAGTGCGCACTGTCTTTGTTTATGCCACAGCGCACCTTTAAACAGGTGCTCCAGGCGCAAACAGAGACAGTAAACCCTATTACAATGAATGCGATGCCCCCAGGGTATCCGCAAACTCGGGCTGCCCTGGGGGAAGCACATTCTGTGAAATATGGAGCGGCTGCTTCAAAGCTGCTCCGTGCTTCACAGTGCAGATGATAACCTGCCTGCACTTTGAAAAGGAGAGATCCCCTTACAAGCAGGTGTAGTGAGTGACTGCACCCACCTGCAGGGGGATGTCTGGGGGGGTTGGAGGGATCCATGGAACCCCGCTTTCATCCCCCCTGAGGACAGCCCTCAAGGGGGCGTACAGACTGTAAGACAAATATTTGTGGTGCACTGTCAGTGTGCCTCCTAAGGACATGTTTGCCTCTGCATACGTGTCCATAATACAGAGCAGGCGCAGAGTCAAAGTGGTTCTCTCATTTGCGTGAGGGAACACCCTCGAATGACAGCGCTGGCATTACATGTGTGCCAACGCCATAGGCTTTACAGAAGGTGCAGCACAAGCATCTGTGAACACTTCTGTAATACCATACTGCCCGGAAAGGACCAAAAAGCAGGCACCCACACCCATTGTACCCCCGGGGCACCATCTGTAATATGGGCCCAGGTGAAGATAGCCAGGGATATTTGGACATGTTTCCAAAAAGTGCCTAGGGCAACAGAGAACATGATAATGATGCTGAGTTTGACAACGATGAAAGCCAGAGGCGAACATCTATGGAGTATTGTGAAAAGACATAGGAGGGTGTCTGACAAAGAATCAACGTAACTGGAAAGCTGACAGCCCACAACCAATCTCAGATAAGGACTGGGAATACACATAACCACATACAGACAGGTAAAGAAAGCTTTGAGCAATGCTAGATTTAACATGGTCCAGTTTAACTAGCTACACAAGACATATCTGATCCATATAAAACTCCATAGACTATATCCATAGTGATGCCCCATATGTCCGAAATATAAAACAACTGAGGTAGGGTTGCTCCCATGGGATGTTGGCTTGACCTCATGAGATGTAGGTTTGCCTGAGGATGCAAAGGTTTTGGAAGGAAGTGTTGGTGAAGCTGCACATGATGACACAGGATATTCTGGAGCCCATGCGTAAACACTGCCTGCTAGGTATTTGTAGCGTCCTCCTCAGCCAGCATGTAAATGAATAACACAACGCATGGAACTTGGTACTATACGTCTTTATTCTCTAGAGTGTAACCGCTAACTGACACATACTGTTTCATGGATTTTATTAACCACACCCTATCACTTATGCCACTAGACTACGGAGTCTGTTAGGGACCATAGGGGTCCAGTGCTCTAAAATACACAAGGGACTACATCTCCCCCTTTGTTAAATAAAAAGTACAAAACAAAAAACATTTATATACATACATCATAGTTCCTCAATGAGTTGTCTTGGTGCTCGAACCACACTTCCAGATCTCATAGTGTAACGCTGAGAAAACACAGGGGAAACAACTACACCTGGCACTGGTGAACTGGACACTGATGCAGATCTGGGGCTGACCTGGTCCTCTGATGACAAAGTCTCACTTCGGATATCTGGAGCCGACAGATTTCAAGGCAGGTGCTTGAAATGTAAGGAATCCACTGCGGAAAGATTGATGTGTGAAAACGTAGGATTAAATTCAACTATTTTCCACGCAGCGGGTGAGAGAGGAGGGAATGATCTTAGTGATGTATGCTGAGATGTTAGTATCGTTTTCAAATATGTCCATGCACAAACAGATTTACTTTGTGTTTTTTACAATGATATTAAGAAAAAAGATTCATATAAAAAAAAAAGGAAATGTGTGGAATCCCTCATAGTGGACTTTCCAGGACAGTGAGCAGTCACCAGGTGTGCCCTTACTAGTCACAACTTGCAATGGATCAGCATCGAATGGAGCATCAGATTTGTGTTTCCGCCTCTGCTTGACAAAAACACGGTCTCCTTTCTCAAATGTAATGTCCCGAGCACATCTACACTTGTCTGCATAAGCCTTCATTCTGGACTTATAAGATGAATCAGTGAGTGGAACTTTCTGAGCATTAACTGTTTTTTCAGTGTTCCACTGGGGAAGCTTGGTACCCATGGCTCTCCCGAACATCAGGGTGGTGAACTTTTGCCAGAATGGGGGGTAGATCTGTAGGCATGAAGAGTAGAATGAAAAATAGACTTGAACTCAAGTCCCTCTAGCACAGCGCACTGGACAGCCTTCTTAAGAGTGTTCATAAAACGTTCAACAAAGCCGTTATCCTATGTCCATAGAGGTGTGCTTTCTGATGCTTGATATTCAAATGAGTAAGAAAGTCTTTCAATTCCCGACCATTGAATGGTGGGCTATGGGCAGATTTTAGAATGGACAGAACACCCCAGGTTGCAAATATGCCTTCTAGTCTTTCAATTATTCAATCATGAGTGATTGACGAGAGATCTTCCGCCAGATGAAATCGGGAATACTGATCTACAATTACCATGAGGTATGACATCTTGGCTTTTCTCTTGGCCACTTGGTCACTAGTAACTATGATTTCATCTGTTGGGACCGTTCCAAGTTGTGGAAGTCATGTCTGGCTCTTTCTCCCTAGCACGAGTTATGATGGGTACTTCTCTGTGGAACTGTCGAGTGTATTGCGATAGTGATAAAGAACTTGGGGAAAGGCCAATTGATATCTGTGTCACCTTGGCCCTTTTTGCCACTTTCCTTATCATGGCCATAAATAGTTTAGCCATTCCGTTGGCCTGTGGACACAGTGGCATTATTTTCTGGTGATGTATCCCCAGATACACCATGAATTTGAAAAATTATTTGCCTGGAAATGATGTTCCATTGACAGTCTTGAGTGTAAGTGAAACACCCCAACTTGATAATATCTCATTTAGGATGGGCAATGTGACTGCCACTAACGTTGACAGAATGGGAGTGACAGAGGGATACGAGAATACTCCTCACTGACAACCGAAATGTATCCCCTGGTGTCCAAAGGTCCATAGAAGTCAGCTGACAGCATTAACCACATTGTGCATGCAAGGTTGGGCATTTGTAGCTATTTGGGTCTTCAGTAATTCCCTGTGTTTTGACATAGTGGCATGCTTGAGTCATTTCTTCTACTAGACAATCTAGTCCAGGGAACCATACCTTTTCACTGAGTGTCTTTTTGGTTGCCACTATCCCTCGGTGACTTTCATTTGAGAGATTGACGTTGTAGTGTCTATGGTATATGCTGGTGCCACGAAGGAGTATTGCTTGTTCTATTTCAGACAGCTCTTCCTGCACATTCTTGAATGCAAGTGTCTCCTCTTTGTTGACCCCTCTATTATACTCTTTTATTGTTGGTGTGTCGTTATCATTAATTTCTTATGATGTTTTTCACTTCTTCTAGTGTGATATCATTGCATGATTCTTTCACAACCTCCTCCAGCATGCTCAGAGCTGGGGTGTTCTGCCGCAGTGCAAAACTGCTATACTCTTCAGCCAGCTATGGTGTGGGGTGAGTGCTCAAAATAGGATGTCTGGAGATGTAGTCTGCAGGGTTTAAATTCAAACACATCTCTGTACCAATCTTTAGTTTAGTTGTACAGTGCTTTACTGCGAAACGCCAAGATGACTGTTGGTAACTGGTTACCCAGCTCGCTCGCATGGTTTTGTGCATCCACTCATGAATCTGTGGGATTTCTTTTTCGCTGATTTGAGCATTTGTTTCTACTTATGCAGGACGGTGCACCTTGTACTCGTTATTTGGGTCTATCACTGACTTACACCTTCGGAGATTCCTAGTTGTTCAGTCTCTCCCGGTAGCCTATCTTCGCGGCTCATCTTTTTTCAGACACCCGCCTGCATTTGAGAATTCCTGCACAACCTATTGTATTTTTGCAATATGGAGACATATTTTTCCTTTCAGTAGCTATATTGTATCGTATAGGAATTCAATGGCACAGGTTTGGTTAATTATAATGATAGTAGATAAGGTTTTTTAGAAGCACTATTGATTTGTGTCTTCTATTGTTTTAGGTATTCCTTGAATCCGTCTCTCTAGCCACTTCATTGCGAGAGAGTACCTTGGAACTGTAATTTCTCATGGTGGGTGGTTGGTCCGTCAATGTTATCCTGATTGCTTTGGCATTTGCTGATTTTGTTCAAAGAACTTATGTTGATATTCTGGTAAGCCATATTTAATGAAAAACCAAAGAGAATCCACCCTTGTAAACAGAATAGTAGTATCCTTCCTAGATCATTTCAACGGTGTCAAGAACTGTGTGTCCCCTAAAGATGTTTCGGAAAACACAATGTTTTGTTAAAATAACCCTCACCCACCAAAAGGTCCCTTGGTGGCATGCTTCGTCATCGGGTTCTTCCCGCCCCGCTGCGGGACGGGGCGTGTTACGACTGACAAAGACGTGGGAGCACCTAATAGTGAGATGATACTATGTGTAATGTGAGAGTGGAGGGGTCAGAATGAATAAAGTGTGATTTAAAAAATACCTGGCTGTGTGGAAACTAGAATTTAATACTCTCTCTAGCTGGTATTGTTAAAAATGGGGAGTGGAGGATGTATGCTGTAATGGGCTACTACCTCCTTAGTCTACATGTTTCGAAGCCATCCCCCTGGCTTCTCATCAAGACCAAAAAAGTGATCCCTACACCACTCTAAATAGAAAACAACAATGTGGTCTGCCTATTCAATATTGCAGAATGGTGTGCACATTCAAAACATGCACTTATACTGTCCCCAATTGGTATAGTCTCTTAAGTTAATACTATTATTACCAAACTATAGCCCCATGAGCTATTTTCAAGGGCAAAAGAGTGGGGACTCTTTTGCCTTTATTTTCCCACATCCTCTACAGTTTTGTTTCCAAATGCCCACCACCACTTGTTTCCTATGAGATAGGTGTACTGCCAGACCTTAAAATGGGCTCTCCCATAGGTTTCTTTGAAGCTTTCAGCATGCCAGACTTCAAAATGGTGGCTACCATTGGTTTCTATAATGCCGACCTGGCTTCAAGATGGCACCCTAATTTTGTCCAATCTTGTATTCTGTTTGCACTGCACTACCTTCTGGGGTGCTTCTTTGAGGAAGACAGTTACGCTGGATTCCAAAGCGAGTGCTGTCATTACTGGAGCACACTGATTGAAGGTCAGCGTGGCGTCAGGTGGGTTTTTGGTGTCTCTTTCTTTCTGCTGAAGAATCTGGCACGCTTTCTTGTGCTGGCAGCTTTCCTGCTTTGGTTGTTGAAATAAGGGGGCTGCAGAAGCACTATGCTGTAGGAGGTCATAGCAGAGGCTGGCACTTGATGCTTTCTGGGGATATGGTGAAAGAGAAGTTTTGTACACAGTTCCAAAGAGCCCAGTTACAATCAGAACCAAGTCAAAGTCAACACAGTGGAACCACTGGTTGTAGAATGGACTTAACACCCACAGTAGGGCCTCATGGCTATCAAACATAAAGGCATCAACAGGACTTAGAGCATTGAAATGGTGGGAGGGAGAGTGGAAGTAGGGTACCTAACACCTGGAAATGTTGGCCCTCACTCTGAGAAACCTCAGAAGTCTGGGAAACCTCAGAAGCATGTATGGAGCTCCTGGCCAGCCCCAAAACTTGAAGTGAGGCCTACCCAAGGCCCCTGTTAGGAACTTCCACCTGGCAGTGGATGAACTGGGTCCTGCCTTCTGACACTGACAGCTGTCAGGGTCTTCTGCTGGTTACTGTCCTTATTTGCAGAATTCTCCTTGAGTTGGGGACAGAAGTCTGATCAAAGGGGCGAAATGGGCCACTTCACTTTATTGGCCATGGTGATACTGTGATACTGGGATCCATCTTTGAGAAAATTATAGTTAGGAGTCTCACAAATGGGGTCCACAGATGAGAAGAAGTGTTCCCCATGGGTCAGTCTAGTGGCTCAGGAGAGTGTTGACAGAGGGATCCAACTGGATTCAGTAGGACATTGAACTGACAAGTGCCTATGCAGGGAAGGGCCATTCTATCACCTGTGTAGGGAAGCCGATCAAGGAATTGATTAGTCTATCCAGGCTTTAGGCTGGAGGGGGTTCATGCTGGGCCTGGACCTCTCTACAGGTTCACCCCGAAACATTTTGCCCCACTCCTCCTGTTTTGCTGAAATTGTTTCTGTTAGTCTTTGGACTCTGTGCTCTTTACCACTGCTAACAAGTGCTAAAGTGCTTCTTCTCCCTCCCTACAATATGGTAAAATTGGCATATAGCCAATTGGCACATTTAATTTACTGGTAAGTCCCTAGTAAAGCGGTATAACATGAACCCAGGGCCTATAAATTAAATGCAACTAGTGGCCCTGCAGCACTTATTGTGCCACCCACTTAAATGACCTTTTTAAACATGTCTCAGCTTTGCCATGCAGCCTGTGTACAGTTTTAAACTGTCAATTTGACTTGCAAAGTAAACCTTTTCCCAAAGGAAACTCCCTTTTAATACATGTAAGTCGCCCTAAAGTAGGCTCTAAAGTGCCCATATGGCAGGGTGCATTGTATTTTAAAAGTTGGACATGTATTTTTAAGTTTTACATGTCCTGGTAGTGAAAAACTCCCAAATTCGTTTTTTACTGCTGTGAGGCCGATCTGTCCCATAGGATAACATTGGGTTACCTTATTACATTTAATAAGTGATAACTTTTGTTTGGGAGCAGGCAGAAATAACATGTTTGGTGTCTAATGAATTGTAATTTAAAACCCTCATTAATGGTAAAGTCAGATTTAAGTCACATTTCTGAAAATGGCTCTTTTAGAAAACCGGTATTTTGTTGTCCTAACCACTTGGTGCCTGCTGCCAGTTTCATCGGTCACATGGCAAGGTTTAGTCAGCCTTTGTGTATTCGTCCCAACAACTGCACAATAGGGGGACTGGATGTTGACAGGATGGGCCATCC
This sequence comes from Calotriton arnoldi, assembly GCA_963921515.1. Lineage (NCBI taxonomy): Eukaryota > Metazoa > Chordata > Amphibia > Caudata > Salamandridae > Calotriton > Calotriton arnoldi. Next base: position 6,819 of record CAWUFW010028299.1, on the reverse strand, counting down.
ACACAGGATTGGGGGCAAAGCTGTACACAGCCCCATTTGCACTTCAAAGACACGGCCTCAGCACACACACAAAGAATGTCACACTAGCCTATTGTGCTCCCAGACATCCTGGGACCAGGGCAGGGAGGCAGGAAATTTCCTGACACTTTTATGGGGGAAAAACTCCAGAAGCTTCTTCCACTTAGAAGCTGGCAACAGGTATAAAATAAGGACCCTCAGAACCACTCTTTGGTATGATCCTGGACCTGTGGATTCAACACAAGAAGGAATGACCAGCTGCACTGGACCTGCCTAGACCTTCAACTGGACCTGCTGGATTCCTGCCCTGCTGTCTGAGAAGTAAGACTGGACCTGCTCCCTTCATCCCGGGCTATCTGAGTGACTCGGAAGATGGAAGAAAAACTCATATGTGCCTTTCAGACTGTAAATGGTTTGATAAAGTGTCTTGCAAAGTCAGGAAGCATCAAGACTCACTGCCAGGTGCAAGCATGTCATTGACTCTCTCAGACGCAGAAGGTTTCTTAAGAGGGTCATGACCAGCTTATTGCACACTCTCATGGCTCCAGAACAGACTCATTTAAAGACTGGCAGACAGGGGGCATCCACTAAAAAATATAGGATGAAAAACCTGCCAACTTTGTGCTTTCATTGACACATTTAGAGGTGAAAGAACCCAAGGCTTTCCTATGGCACAGTCTCGCCCGGCGCCACCAGAGGAAACCCTTGATCTGACATCCATCTGCCCTTAGACATGAAGGTCACAGTGACAGCACACCACGCTTTTGCCTCCCATCACGCATCTTCACTACCTGGACTGCTATGCAAAGCATGGCAGACCTGGGCAGGCTAAACTCACAATATACTCAATTCACAGGGAGAAATCTCTCTGCAACTCAGGACCGTTCATTTTTCTTTTACAGAAACAATGGCCTGATTTCAGGGTTTGTTTCTGAAAGAGAAAAACAAATGCAGAGTGGGCTGAAAAAACATAGGGGCCACCCTGGCTTTAGCAATGACAAAAGTACAACCTGTGTACCAGGCAGAAGCACTATCATCACAGAGATCCCTGCCAAGCCAGGCGTAAATCTTCCATAATGGTAGGTTGTCTTGCGCCAGAGCGGAGATCAGGGCCTCAGGTACTCTAGCAAGAACGCTGGACACCAGTGTCAAATGACCTCTTCAGCGCCTCGCGATGTTCTTCAGACACATATGCACAGCTAGGCTTTGCTCTGAGGGTCAGAAGATCTTTTCGTCTCTATGCAGTACAGCTTACATCTTCCCATCAGGACACAACAAAGGGCTTTTCCAATTGCCTAGGCGCAGTCCCAGCATGTGTGGGTGGGGTGGGGCACAGAGGCATCGGGTGTCCTGATCCAGGTCAGACATCTCTTGAAGCTTGTACTATGGAGTTTTCTCTAAACTCCTGACAAATAACAGGAAACTGTCCTGGAAATCCTGCTAATTGCACTCTGACTGTGTCCACTGCAGGAGAAAGCGGGAGAAAACAGATGGCCATAGTGATGCATGAGCCAGATCTGCTTTCTCCTCCCAGATGAGCTATAGGGCTGCAAAAGGGAAAGTACATGTGGAATGTTATGTCTACAAGCCAGCAAATCAGATGCTTGCAAGGCACCTTCTGCAAGACAAACAATGCCGGCATACATATGATGCAGACACGACCCTAAGGGATATGTATGGTGGAATCACATCATGCAAGTGAGGGAAACACCTTACATCTGTGCCTGTATCATATTATGAATGCTGATGCAAATAAGCCGTCAGAAGGTGCACTGATTGTGAACGGCAAAGCGGTGGCGCACAATCAGTGCGCCACTATGCCCCCCCCCCCCGCCCCGCTCAAGCGCACGTCTGAAAGGGGTGAAAGAAGGTCCTATGGATCCCTCCGCTCAGACATCTCCCAACTGGCAGGTGCAGTCACGCACTGCACCCACCTGCAGAGGAGGGAAGGGTGAGGTGGGTAAATCTCTGCCCCCTTTGTAATGTAGCTGTCACATCAGTGCCGTAACACAGGCCCCCGCGGTGCAGAGGGGCCCCTGAGCTGCAAGAGGCCCCCTCAGCACAGTACTCTGGCCCGAGAGCTCTTGATTAAATCCGGAGAGGGGGCCCCTCCATGTACCTTGCAGGGGGGCCCCCTCAAGTTTTGTTACGCCACTCTGACACATGCACTGTGAAAGGCGGAGCCCACGGTAGGATGGCCGTCTTGTTAACCCCTGGGGTTCACTTTGTCAAACTCTGCCTGATTTAACTTTCACTTAAGGTTAAGGGTTGGTCCTGAATTTCATCTCTACTTGCCTAGATCCACCTCGGTAGGTTTGCTGCAATATCACCGAGAGTGCAGAGATAGTATACCTTATTCAGATCAGCATCTGACAGCCTATGGTCTACGTACAACTCTCCAAAAGCAATATACAAGCATTGGCAAAATACACTTTTACCATTTATCTGCAGCTCATAATATGAAGACCGAAAGTCTCAAACTCAGCTTCAAAGCCGCGCAAGAATTACTGAACGATCAACAACACTCCCGCCACCCTCTGCGGCCAGCTGCTCAACGAGGCCCATCAAACAACACCGAGACGGTGGTGCACAGAAGGCATTGGTCTCACGTGCTCTAGCAAAAAAGACAGACCTTTACTATTTACACACATATTTATGAGGCATTTTAGAGCACGTGCAAAATTGGGTCAAACGGTATTGCTGTTTGTAGTAGCAGCTCTCAGGAGGGGAGCTCAAACTGTTCTCATTCCTGTGTCTGCTCGGCCAAGCACCACCTGGCACAGATGCCAGCGGTTACGCACGCGAACCAGGCACAAATATTGGTTTTGTGCTTTATTCCCCATTAATTTGCCCCTTCGTCTGAATTGGGCTCAAATAATTCCCGCACTCATGCGCCCCCTGGCGGCCGCAGTTTACATCTGCGTGCAAACGACTCAACAGAATTGGAAGTAAGCATTTTTTTTGTGTTGATGCAAGTAGGAAGGTCCCACAAAGTAAAAGTCTCCATCCAGTTCAGCAAAAATGCAGGCAAGTCATACATCAAAAAGGCAGCAATTCAGCTTTAACAAAGGATAAATTATGAGCACCCAGACCCCCGAAAATGGTGCATTTTATCATAAAAGTCAAAAAGCCCAGTGGATGATAAATTGGTTTAGAAATGGGTTATTAATATCTAGCATAAAAAAAGTCTTTCTAGCTGAAATCTTTACCTCCGTGGATGTGTCTGTAAGCATACTGTCTTGCTCTCCCAATAATAGAAGGCAGTCACACAGTTCAACAAATAAATGGCTTCACATTCTTTTCTGTGCTGTTTGAAAACAGTAACTATGGCAATATATCTCTGGAATTAGAACGAAGTCTGCTTCTTTGGTGGTTGTTTTAAGGACAAAGCCATTCTCCCCATGCTCGGAAGATTAAGATTTCAGCAGTGTTACGGCCTGTGTAGCAATCTCATAAATAACAAGCATTGGCATTGCCAAAAGGCCTGGCTTTAAAGGAATGTGGTACAGTAATGTGAAGAATTACAAGTAAATAGCATGGGAATAGATATGTATTAGTGTGGATGCAAAGAACTGTACAATAATATTGGTGTATGTTAAATGGTCAGGAGAGAGCTGTCAAGCCAGACCTGAAAATCCATGCAGGTTAATGACTGCCCTCCTCCCTTTTGGGCTGCTGCCACATAAAAACAACATAAATTATCTATTTATCTAAGACACTTTATTATCATTCCAATGTCGTGCGTGGCCCTGAAAGCTCAACCGTAGGCACATGGATAAATAAACAAAAGTATCACAGCTGTGTGGAGGAAAAGCGTTTTTTTGTGGAAGTGCACAACTTCTGGCCGAAACATAACATGTACTATTGGTTCCCAACATGTCCCCCTTTGGTGATGCTCACATAATTGTCTGGCAACAGCTGCACTGCCAAGCCAAACCATAACTAGTGATGCTCACATATTTGTCTGGGGACAGATGCGCTGTCGAGCCAGACCATAAAAATGACCAATGTGCCACATGATGTGGGGGAAAGCAGCATAGTTGTTGCTGTTCATGTTAGGCAGATCTTAAGACTAGGTTTCAAATGCTTGCACTGTATAAAATAGTAACTTAGTTCAGTAATTTGTGTTTGAGAAAACACGATAAAGCTGTTAGCGACTCTTGCACGGCCACATTAGGTAACATATTTAACAATGTAACTGTGCATGGTTATTCTCTGTTGGGCACCACCTACTGTGTTCTCCTCAATCCTGGCCCTCCTTCACCCAATGCATGAAAGAGTGTATAATATATGGTAGTTGCAGTTAAGCAATAAATAATAACATAGGGAACAATACCTTGTTACGAGCCTCCTTCACCCAAACAAGCATATAATATGGGTCTGGCTCCATGTCCTGCCCTCCCCACCCACCTACCCTTCTTCCTCGTTCTAGCTGCTCCACTCTTGGTCGGTGCATGGAGCTGAAGAGATTGACTGGGAAGTCCACCTGCAGCATTTCACTGATCCGATGGATTGATCCAAGGCAGAATAGGAGCACCCCACTCTCCAGATTTGTTGTACTTTTAAATTGGGAGATTTGCTATGAACATGCAGAACTGTATTTTACACTGTAATTGTGTATATTTATTCCCTGTTAGGTACCAACTACTGCGTTTCCTCCAATACCTGACCTCCTTTGCCTGAACGCATGCCTTGGGCCTGGCTTCCACCTACCATTCGTTCTCTATGGCTACATTAGATCAGCAGCCCCTCCCAGCATGCACCCGAGTCTTATTAACTCCTCCTGCAGTGGCATCTACCCCAAAAGTCTATTCTGAGCATCAGGTAAAGTGTAGAGAGGTTTAATCTAACTAGATATTTCTGCATGTTTTATCAGCACACAGCAGACATGCCAATGGGTTCCTCCTCTGCCACTCCTGAATAAATCCTCTGAGCAAGCTCCATGGCTAGTTGTATTGTACCCATTCCTGTGGTTGTACTTGCCCGGCATGTACCTGTTTAGTCTTATAGTGATAGCTCCGCTGACACCCATGGCGGACCCATCAGATCATATACAATGGTTGGTTGTATAAGGTCATTATTATGGGTGCTCAGTGCCAATTCTGGACAAACTCCTCATGGCATATACCATGGCAGATGCATAACGCCCATTCTTATGTGTTGCTCCCTGACACTCTTTAATGGACTCCTCATATCAAGTACCACAGCTGTGATAGAGCAGAAATTTTATCTTTCATCTATCTACAACAATTATACACAGAAATGGTTTGTGACACTATTTTACATGATAATGACAAAGTGTGTTAGGATCCATGTATTAAGAAACACACAAATGAAGTTCTGATCAGATACTGCATCCTAAATGCATGCAGAATGTTAGAAGTAGTTTTTGATAACACGTAGCAGTTAATAAGTTGATGTGAAATTTGATATTTTCAGTAACATGTGATCTTATGCTTAGATAAACGTGGTAAATAAATGATAACACAGAAAATCTCTATGTAAGAAAAATATTGCTTCATGTGTTAGAAAACGGATAATAACATTAGAATGTGTAACGTGAGCACTGACATTGACAAGAAAAGTAGGTGTTACACAAGGTTGTGTTATGATTTGCATTTCGTAAAAAATTATTTCCTGATGTGCTTTCAAATCCTGTATGCTGTATTAACGTATAACGTGCAAAAGAGGCTTACAAAATTATACGTGAAATGATAGTGAGTATTTAAAATTTTATGAGTACCCTATACTTACATGAATTAATTGCAATTCATATTAAAATGATATTAATACGCTTCAATGAAGAATTAATGCACTATTCTATGTAATGTGAGATTCATATTTAAGCTCAGATTCATCGTGCATAAGCTGTATTTCATGAAGACCTCAAACTTTGCTTCCTTTCTTAGTATGAACTTATGAACTCAATAGTCTGAAGCCTGTGGGAACTTTTCGTAAAGTATCCACTTGTGATCTAACATTCAATCGCCTTCTTTCACGTTTGTGGCTTACTTGACTAGACTTGCAACAAAAGTTGTTACTTCCTGGAGCAAAGATTGAGAGACAGATAGACAAGAGATGACAGCATGAACTTGCCTACTTTCCAAATTCTACAAACGATCATATGACTATAATTACAGTGGTCGAAGGAAATTGCGGGTAATGGATTATTTAATTCTTCCGGATTTGTCTACTTTTTACTTACTACATCATCTCATCCTATTGAAAGTGACCAATTGGACAGAGTGGTCCGACAATTTTGGTGATGTCAAGGGGTGTAAACCTGGAATCAATGGAGTATAATTGCCTACATTTTGAACTAAGGGGTGTCACCCCTTTACCCATCTTGCGGTACAGAGACTGACGATTGGGACTTCCAGAAACAACGCGAACTGTGATGAAATACTGTGTTTGCTGCCAGCTGGTATGCTATCATAGTGGAACCTTTTCTGCTGAAAGGGTTCGCGTCAGAGCAGCTGTGGCATTGACGCTGCAGTGCAGACAGGGGCAGATAATTCTGTCCATGAACTGGAACTGGTCATTTGACATCTGCTGAACTTTCCTAAAAGGGTTGGAATGAGACCTAACGGATTTTCCGCTAATGTACTATTCCTGAGATAATAAAATTTCCCTCAGCTGAGGAAGAAAGTTTCCCTCATATCTGAATCTCGCAGAGTTTGAAAATGCTTATTAAACCTGATCTAATTTGAAATTAAGGCTTGTTAGATTTGGGGGTCTCTAGTTGGCAGAGGTAGGTACCTTTGTCCAAATAGGGACCCTTGAGTCTAGTCAGGGAAAGTA
>CAWUFW010028298.1:0-22490 GCA_963921515.1 Calotriton arnoldi | reverse complement strand
CCCTTCAGAATGGTATTACCTTGTTGCCTCACCAGACATCCCCTAATGTGATATATGCAGCAGGTCCCACTTTTTGAGTCCCTCAATTACTCTCAGTCCTTTCAGCATGTCGGATTCCAACAGTGGGGTCTCCATTGTCACTTTGCCCTTCCAGGCCAGGAAGCCTGTCACCCTCTTCCAGATTTTTATCACTACAGCCATAGGGATGGACACAAGTGACGCCCCCCTCCTCCCCCAATAAAGGCATCAGACATATCCTCTGAGTCCATCGATCTGCCCTCAACAAAGGTTCTTCTTGTGAGCAGAAAGCCCAATCATTAATCACCGGCAACTGGGTCACCCAATAGTACAACTGCAGGTTGGGAAAGGTGATTCTGCCCTATAGGGGGTTCATGGTCACTGAGGCCAGGGCTATTTGTTGCGCTCCCATGCCCCACAGCAAGGTCCTAGTAACCTCAGGCACTGACCTGAAAACACCGTCTAGTACTTCAAAGGGGGTGTTCTGCAATACGTATAAGAATTTCGGTAGGTAGACCACCTTATAGAAGCCCTTCCCATCAGCGATAGCAGGAGTCTCCACAAGCGACCAACTTCTGCCCTGTGATTCTCAAGAATTCTAGTGAGATTTTCCCTAAGGAATACTTCTCTGTCTGTGGTCACAAAGACTCCCATCTTGAAGGATAACTCCAACTCAAACCCGGGTCATCATGGGATAAACGATATGCCACCGACTTGTGCCAGTTGATACAGATCCCAAAATGGGACCCAAACACCTCTAGAATCTGCCAGACTCTCTGCATGAAGTACTCTGGGTCAGCCAGACAGAGCAGGATGTCATCTGCATAGAGGAATATAACATCTTTCCACTGTGGGTCCCACCACAGCCCACGAAGGAGCGCAGCTTTTCGTATCCATGTGGCCAGTGGCTCATTCGTCACTGGAAAAAGCAGGGGGGCTAGTGGTCACCTCTGCCGGGCGCTTCTACCCAGTTCAAACTCCCTTGAGAACGCCCCATTGACCTTTACCCTGACTAATGGATCGGTATAAAAAAAAGCCTTACCCAGGACAGGTTACCCGGTCCACATCCCATCTTTTGCAGAATAGTCATTATGTATGGCCATTACAGAGAATCAAATGTCTTTTCGGCATGTAAGGTCAGCAAAATGGCGGGTTCATCTGTGAGATGCCTGCGCACCAAGCACCCAGCCAGCTGCTGCAGGTTGTTGCTCTCACCCTGCATGGTATAAAGCGCACCTGGTCAGGATCTATAAGGGACTCAACCACCTGCAGCAAGCGGTTTGCCAAGACTTTAACCAGAACCTCAGTCTCCAGGTTCAGAAGTGATATCGGCCTATAGGAGGCACAATCACTGAGCGACTTCCCTGTCTTATGGATCAGTGCAATCAAAGCCCGTCTCAAGTCTCGTGGGAGGGTACCGTCCTGTCTTGCCTTGTAAAACATATCCCACATTAGGCCCACAACATGAGGCTTAATTAATCTAAAAAATCCAAAGGCAAGCCATTAGGGCCAGGGAATTTTCTCCCTTTCATTTGAGACAGTGCCTCAGAAATTTCATTTTCTGTAATCTTCCCTTCCAAATCCCTGACCCGCCTTGCTTCCCAGCCAGGGGGGCTGGGAGGTTCACAACAAATCTTTCTAGATCGCCTGCCTCTCTCCCATGCCGCACCTTGTATAGGTCCTCCAAGTAGGACGCAAAGGCCTGTGTGATCACAGCTGGGGTTTCAACCGTTTCTTCCATTGTAACTACCTGCACTCTTCTTTTGTCATAGGCAGACCAGGAGTTTCCCTGCCTTGTTATCCGTCTCGTATAGACTTCCCTGCTGTGCCTGGAATTTGACCCTCGCTTCTTGTAGGACATGTACCTTCAAGTCCACCCTAAGTCCCTAAATTTTGTGTACCAGTCCCAGGGAGGAGGAAGTCACATATTCCATTTCCACTTTAGACTCCATCTCTTTAGTCTCCTTGTCTCTGTCCCTCTTCTGTCCTGACACCTGCACAATAAGTCGACCCCTTATAACAGTCTTTTAGGCCTCCCAGAGAACCACGTCTAGGTATACTGTACCAGGGTTTTCCTGGAAGTAATTGTTCATGGTTTCAGTACCGAGCTTCCTGGTATTCCATTTGGTCAGCTCCCAGGGGTCTAGATTTCACTCTCCCCTTAGTCCTGGGGCACCTGTCTGGATCTGTGTGGCTTTCGGTGAGTAGTCTGAGATGCACCGTGGTAAAAATGTGGTATGTGTGAAGCGGCCCCGATGGTGGCATGGTATCAGTAGGTGGTCTAGTCTGGACGTAGAGCACATTGTGTCAGCTGCAAAGAAGTATTAGAATATTCCAAGATACTCCTCCTTCCACAAATCAGCCATCCCCAATGCTTTCAGGATCTTTTGCTAGACGCAAGCCACCCAGGTCCTCTCCTCTAGGTCTTCACCCAGTCCAACACCTCATGTGCAGTTAAACTGAAATCTCCTCCAATGAGGAACAGGGCCTCTGAAAGCCCTGCTATCGAACCCCCTAGTGTCCAGTTCCACTGATTACAGACCCGGGAGTAAATAAAATGTCGCAAACACCGGATCTTCCCAGTACAATTTCCCAGCCACTGCCGTGTGGCACCCAGGGTAATCCAACCACAATTGAGTGATCTGCCGTAGGGGAGACCAGAGGGCTAGGATTCCAACTCCCCTGGGCCCCATAAAGAACCCTACATGAGCCAACAGTTTATGCCTGCTGTGGTTCAAGAACCCGCAGCAGTTACCCACCAGGTGATTTCTTGTGAAAAGACAATATGTGGATCCTGCTTGAATAAGTATTCCTCTCTTAGGTTTGCTGCATCTGTGTGTCTTTTGCTGCCCAGGCCATTCACATTCCAGGAGAGAATGTTCATTGCTAACCCTGGTGTTACCTGATAGGGTGCGTCCATCGATAAACATTAAGATTCTACCCTACAAAAGGAAATTTATTTTTCGTTTCTTAGTGGTTAGAAAAAGGTGTGTTAGTGATCCATGAGATATCATGGGAAAGCACTAAGTGTTTTTAAAATACCCCTCACACACTAAGAATCCCTTAGTGTCATGCTTCATCATAGGGGTCTTCCCGTCCCTCTACGGGGCGGGGCGTGCTTCAACCTACGGAGACGTGGGAGCACTTTTTTGTGAAATAGGCTATGTGTAGTGTGAGAGTGAGAGTGGTAGGGTCTATAAAGAATGTGGGGTGAATTGTAAAAATTCCCTGACTAGTGGAAAAAACTAATTTTATTCACTTCCCTAGCTGGAAATATTAAAATGTGGGGAGAGACGTAGGGGGTATACTTTAATGAGATGCCCCCTACTGGGTCAACATGTTTCGTAAGCCGTCCCCAGGGCTTACTCGTCAGGACCTAATAAGATCCCTACTGCACTCAAAATATATCTGCTGTTTTATATATATTGTATGCCTATTTCTTAAAAAAGTCATGCAAAATTAGCATGTCAGAAAAAAGGGGGAAAAAATGCCCCTTGTAGTGTCGAAACCGAATTGGTATGCTATTTGGAAGGGTAGTCTGACTTCATGAGCTGGCACTGAAGGAGAGGTTGCCTCGTAATATACAATGATAACGGCTATGCCCTCGCCCGTAAATACCTTACGGGCGAGGGTTCCACGGAGCTGCACGAAAGTATTTACGGGCGAGGGCATAGCATACACGTGGAGTTTTGCATGGGGAAGGGGAAGGGATACTTTCAGTTTTATGAGGTAAGGACGGTCACTGTGCTGCGCTGGGCCATCTTGGTTAAGGCTGGACTTCCTGCAGGAAGCATCTGAGCTGGAATGTTTGGTAGAGCTTCTCCTCAGCCTGCCATTCGTCAAACTAGAGTTCACCGGTGCTCGAGGGACCCCTCAGCACATAGTTCAAAATGTCCACTAAGAGCTTAATTTGTTTAAAAAAATGTGTAGTGTCTTAAAGTTTTTCTTAGGAGCTCTCTGCCAGCACTGCTGACTCTAGGGTTAGCTGAATGCTAACACTGCTTGGACTTCATTCCACCTCCTGCCTCTTTCTTGCAGGACCCTGCACTTTGTGTTTCTATTTCTCTCTTGCAAGATATTTTCCATCCATGTTGTCTCCTTTTTTCACCGATTTCCTATCTTTCTTTTCCTCCTTCTCTCTCTTTCCTGCTTTTCTCTCTCTCTCTCTCTCTCTCTCTCTCTCTCTCTCTCTCTCTCCCTTGCTCTGGGTGAAAGTCTGACAATAAAATCTAAATCCTGGCCCCCATAAATGTGTTTGCTTGTCCTTTTATTGCCTTTCCTGACGTTATATATTTCAATGTAACCCCGTCTTTCTTGTTCTCGCTCTCTCTCTCTCTTTCTGTTTGACTGTCCCTGTCTCATCCAGTCTCTATCTCCCTCTCCCTCGCTCTCTCTTCCTTTTTCGTTGACTGTCTCTGTAGCTGTCTGACTATAGCTCTCCCCGTGCCTCTTCACTCTTCTGTAACTCTTTCTGACGCTCTCTTGACCTGCGAGTCTGTGTGTATGTTTTGTGTGTGTGTGTTCTTCTCTCGCAGTATTTCAAGGCGCCTGCCTCTCTGTCTTTCTTTAGATGTATTTCTATCGCTCTCTCTCTTACTCTTTTTCACTCTCTATCTTCCAAAATCTCTTTCTCCCTCTTTCTATGTCTCTGACTTCGTTACTTCCTGGCTGTTCTCGGACATATTTCATCTTCAACTGTTGATTTGTTTACATATTTCGGGTCAATAGAGCTTCGACTCTGTGATGGGCGCTATATAAATGACAGCGCTCACCCCCTTACTCAAAGTTTCTTTATTTACATTCGCTCTGTCTCTTGTTAACTCTCATCGCGCACTCACTACCTACTTCTCGTTCGCAGTGTCTCTTTTTCCCTCTGCCATTTCTCACTTACACTCTTTCTTATCTCTGTCATTGTTTCCTGGTCTTCCTCTATTGCTTTATTCCAAAGGTCTGTCTCTATGCCCTTCCCTTCGTCGCTCTCTGACTTTCCCTTTGTACAGGTCTGTGCCTACCTTCGTTCCCTGTTTGTCTGTGTCTCTTCCTATCGCGACCCCTTCCCCGCATCACTCTTTCACCTCTATTTGTCATTCTTTAACTTTCCCGCCTCGTTTTGATCTCATCTTCTCACTCCATTCGTCTCTACTCCTTTTTTCTGTGTCGGATTCACCTGTTACCTCTGTCTCAGTGGCACTCTCTTGGTCTCTTTTCTTTTTCTGTACCTCTGTCGCTGCACTTTCTTTGTCTCTCTCAGTTCTTCCCACCCTCTTTCACCTCACGGATATATGGTGCTCTATCTCGGCGGCGCTTTCTTTTTCTCTTCCGTTCTACTTTCTCTGTCTGTCTCTTTCTTTCTCCCCCCTCGCTTCTTCTTTACCTCCTGACTATCTGTCTCTTTCTCACTCCACGTGACTGCGAGAATCTCCTTTCTCTACATCTCTTCCTTTGCCTCTCTTTCTGTGTGGCTGACTGTCACACTTGCTCTCTCACTGTCCCATACCTGCCTTTCTGTGTCCCGCTCACCGTCTCTTCTCTGACCTGCTCTCCTTTCTCCGTCGGTTGATCTTTTTTGCTCCTCTAGGAATGTGGCCATTCTTCTTTATTATAACTTTTCAACATGCTGCACAGCAGCCACACTGCTCTACTACATAGCTTAAAAACAAAGGCCAAGCCAAAACCTCTGGCTAAGCACTTATAAGGTCCCAAAGGCGAGACCTATTGGCTATGCCAATGCTTGTTTTCTGTCCCACGGAATAAGAACCTGCAGAAAGGCCTCGGATCTGTGCTTTTCGAATTTAATTTAATTTACTGGTGCTATCTGATCAGCTCTCCAATTGTCACAGGTGACTGCTACTGGGCCAGACTCAATGTGAGCAGTGCACCGCCCCCACTGAAGTACCTCCCTGCCCCCCCCCCCTCTGCCTGCTCCCCTGGACCCAAAGTCCATGCCCGATCTCCGGCCCCTGAAATCTGATCCTTGCACCAGTACCTTCTATTAATGGGTGCATTTTCACACAGAGCATTACTGTGTTGAGGAGATACAAAAATACAACACCTAGACATGTCCAGGTTTTCACACTTTCACGCTTGACCGCTAAACGCCAGTTGCAGTGCGAGGAGGACGCCGCACAGCTGCCTTGCTGCCTCGCTGTTTCCCGGCCTACCGCCTCCCGCGGCTCCTGCAATATTTTGCAAAAGACGGGCGCCACCGCCACCGGCTTGTTGAATCGCTGAATTGAATACCGGCCCCCGCGGTATTGAGGAGCGGGCCGACCGGACCTGACACAGAGCCCTGGGTCAAGGGCCCGCCAGTGCCATACTGCGGATGCACAGGCGCATTGGCGCACAGCAGAGCAGCTGAGCCGGGGAGGCAGGAAAAGACCGGGGGTGAGAGGAGTGAGAGGAGCGAGATAGAGAACTCGGACAATTTAGCCCCTCGCCCGCCCTCGCAACTCACTCGGCACCCCTGGTACCCCCGCATCCTGCAAAGAGGAGACTGAGCCGAGGACTGTCAATACCTGCTTCTAGCGGGGGTGTAACAGCCGGTCAGCTGGTCGGCGGCAGGTTACTTCCAGGTAACTTGGACAACTGAGGATTTGAGGGACTTGTGGAGAAGAAGCGAAGAGAGCGGGTAAGAGCAAGCAAGTGAGAGCAGTCACTGCAAGTAAGAGAGCGCGGCCGCCACTATTGGCGGCCACTGAGTGCGAGCCCGATGAGTCCGCGGAAGCGGCCCAACTAGGTTGGGAGCGGTTAGCAGCTTGCCAGTGTGCCCTGCTCTCGGTTCTTTCGGTTCTCCTGCTCCCCGGCGCTCCTTGCTCTTCAGCCCCCACCCTCTTTGTCCTTTTCTTGTCCAGCCTCCTGCCCAGCATACTGTCTGCTGTCCGCTGTCCGCCAGTCACTCGCCCATTCATTTATTCATCTTCTCCTCTTACACTCTTCAAGCGTCCCATTCAAATCCATCGCTCCTCAACTTCTCCACTCAAATTTCTTCATCGCCAGTAGCTTTTAACATCCGCAGCCGATTTTGAGCGGCACTGGGAAACTTCGAGCTTGGGGATTCGGTGCAGCTTCTTCATTGGCTTCAAGGCAAGAGACGCCTCAGCCACGAGTAAAGTATAAGAGGCTCCTCTTAAACCCAAGCCCTAGCTTAAGTCCTAGCTGGGCTCCAGAGAACGATAGGAAGATTGGCCAGAATCGGCAATAGCATAGTAACGCAACTCGAAATAGAGGAAACAAAGACTCTCAAATACACTTCCCAAAAACTATATAAATAAGGGAAAGCCAATAAATTCCGGGAAGATGAGATCAGGAAAAATCCGCCAGGTGGCAACAAGGAAAAATAAAAAAAATACCCCCCTAACAGCTCAAACCCCTCCATCAAGTAAAAAAAGGAAGACACCTGGGTCGAGAGAAAGGCTAGTTGCAGCACCAACACCAGAACCTACACTCTTCAATTTTGGCAATAAAAATGGAAAATAGAAATTCTTCCTAAAGGACCCAATGGCCGCAATCTACGCTCCAACAAAAGAGATATCAGGATTGCCTAGCCCCATAATGCCAAATAAATCAGAAAAAAAAGGCCATTACAGTCCAGGGGGGCCAGAACAACTGGACACGTCCATCTTCACTAAAAAGAGTCTTACTTCCCCCGAGGCAGTCCGAAGCAAAGTTCAAACAGAGAATCAAGCCCCACAGGGAATAATTGCAGCAAGCAGACAGTTAACCACAACAGCACAAGTCCACCTGAATGTATCCCCCCCCCGAGAAATAACAACAAAACAGGAAGAAGCTTACAAATGAGCAACAATAATGCTGCAACTGAAGATCCGCCAAAAAACCCTGGCAGCCAGGTAGCCAACCCGGACGAAGCTTGGACCTGCTCCTTCTCTTTTTCCTCTGATGCCAATCTCCTTCAAATCTTGGAAATTAATACAATAAAACCAGATACAACTGCCTCAGCCAAGCAAGGGAAATTTCCATCAAACATTTCCCCAAAGGAATGGACATCCGGTGGAGAAGGGGGGGTAGCCTCTACTCCCCTAAACTTGACTCCTAGAAACATCCGAAAAGAGGAAAAGTCAAAAGAAGGAAGCTTCTTAATAGAAAGCAATCCCACATGCCCGTCACCTCCGATAACAATTTCATCGGTAAGCAGGCTCGAGTCACAGTCGGGGTCATCGGGAGTACTCACCCAAGAGATACCAACTGCCCCATGGAGCAAATCCTTGCTAAGTGCACTGGAGGAAGCAACAAGGGCTCTAAATTTTCAGTCAGATAAAATGGAGGTGCAGATAGACCTCATCAACTTGATTGCAGAACATATAGCTGGTATAAACGTCAAATTGGACATAATCACGACGCTACTCAACGGCAGGGGCTGGTCAGAACTTCAACAGCAGGTCACCTATGGTTGTGGTATAATTATCGACAAATTGGTCAAGCTCCCAGAAATACTCACAGATATATTGGGGGCAGTGCAGCCAACACGCAAAGCTGAACCTACAGAAGGACCACAAGAGATAGACGAGAATGAAGCCAAAGCAGAGTCGCTAAAGACACCAATAGAGACTACAGCGACCAATGGAAAAATAAAGGGGAAGCAGAGGAAGAGGAAAAACCAGGTGTAGGGGTTAACCTAATAGAGGCAAAATCGTCTTCCGCCAACCTCTTTCAAACTGAGAAACCAACCAAAAGACAAAGAAAGCATGCAAGGAAAGCCAGATTAAAGCAAACCACTCAAACTATCCATGGGCCAGGGAAGATTTATTCAATTTTTACCAACCAAATCTTGATAACGGAAAAAAACAGGAATCTTAAAGAAGAATCTTTAGACTTATCCACCATAGGGTCCAACTCATCAAACATGGCTGCGGACCCAAATAAATTAATCATAACATACCCGCCTCCGTTTGTAAATGCTTCAAGCAACCAAAAAAAAACGAGTCAGGAATACATCAATACAATTAAAAAACAAAAGGTCCACAAAGGGGTTCAAAAGTTAGGCTCCGAGAAGGAGAAACTAGAGCAAAAATACTTGAGCAACAATGGAGAAGAGGTAGCAATAACCCCATGGGCCCGGACAGAACTAGCACCCCAAAGCCGCAGAGACCAAAGCCAAGATAAAGGGGCACAAGGTACAAGCGCAAAAAAATCGGTGGTAAAAGCAGAAGAAAGATCAGGGGCAAAATCTTCGGACGAAATAAAAAACGAGGATTACAGTAGCCCAACCCCGATAATAGTTACTCCAAATAAGAAGGGTCGTACCTGCAAGTTTCCATCGTCAGAACAAAAAATAGAGACCCAAATTGATAACAAGTAACAAAGTAACTCAATTCCGCTAATAGTCACCCTAAATAATAAGGGCCGCACCTGCAAGCTTTCATCGATAGAACAAACAACTGAGACCCCATGGACAACAACACAGAAAAATCCTGGGAACCGGCAAACAGGAACAAAGGAAATAATCCTTAAGGCCCCACCACAAGAAAGGGCCCGAGATGAATATGTACGCCAAGAACCTCAAATAGGTCGCAAATTACTTAATAAACATCAGCAGGTTAAAGAGGACATTATAAATCCCTTAAACAATATAATAGAGACTCCCTTAAAATTGATATTTGCACCAGAGTATTGCACTAAAGGAAGACAAGACACACTGAATCGAGGGAATTTGTTAATGTTGTTTAATGAGATACCAGAATTAAAGGGGATAACATCACGCGACCTATTAGCCGTAGAATTTCAGCCAACGGCTTCCCCCATGGATATAGAAGAGACCTTGACAACTTTGAATTCCAAGGATCTAGTAGACAGGATCTACACAACAAGGGCAATATTTGAAGCCTGGGGAATCACTCTAAGACTCCACAAGCGACCTAAATATCCTTACCCCCTCTTAAAAAATTCGGCGGCATCAAAAACGGGGCAGTCGCCCGGGAAGGGCCAAATATCTTCTCTACGTGGCGCTAGAAACTCCTCGCTAATCGTGGAAAACAACTGAACACAGAAAAATGAAACATCAAGCCCAACACACCCTGACCAGCAGCTATGCATTAGTCAAGATTGGTCCTGGGTTCCAATGGCCTTGAGCAAAAATGGTACCTAACGAAAACCCATGGATTGATTCCAATAATACAATGAGGGAACAAAGGGAATGTATCAAAGAATACAACAAGGACCAACCAAGGTTCAGTAGAAAAACATCCGGAATTAATAAAGATCTGCTCTCGGAACGTTCATGGATTTGGAGTAATGGGTCAAGATCATGAAACCCTGTCCTTCATCCAAAATCAAGATCTAATATTGTTCCAAGAGACATGGAACACGAAACCAGTTCCAATTCCGGGTTACACAGGACATCATATCCTGGCAGAAAAATTCTCGAAGTTCGGGCATCCAAGGGGAGGTTTATCATTTTTCGCAACGGTAAAATATGACTGGTCCATAGAAGAATTAGACGCTGGAGAAAACTGGCTGCAAGCACTAACATTGACTGGTAAACATCATTCTAACAAGCTAAACTGGCAACTAATAATAATTAACGTATACATCCACCCAGAGAGAAAGCAACAGAAGGAGACATTTCTAACATTGGTGAACTTGATTAAGGTGCTACAAAAGACCCACGAACACAGCAATTTGATAATTTCAGGAGATTTTAACAGTAATCTCACTAATAGCAAACAGTTCAGAAGCAAGAGGAAGGATCCCCCGGGAATTAAATCAACAATCCAAGAGTTGGAAGCTTTAGGCTTAATCACCTTGAACGGTAATGTAACTGGAGACAGACCAGCGGCCACCACGTTTCTGAGTGGAAAATGCCAATCAATCATAGACTTCACCATCGTCAGTAATAATCTCTTTCCTACGATAAATTCCTTCCAAATCTGCCCACGTCCAGAAAGTGATCATTTTCCACAGATTACGAAAATTAACATCACTCTAACCCAGACACAAATATTAAAGTCCCTGGCACAATATCCAGAAAAATATAATTTGAGGAAACTGAAGTGGCGAGGACAAGATACAAATATAATAATGGGCACAATCCAGGATTATGTGAAGCAACAAGGGACGCATAAAGAAGAAGAAGCACAAACAAATTGGGAACTTTTGGGGCAGTGTCTTATTAAAAATTCCCGGCTATTCCAGGACGACAAAAGAAGACAGAAACCAGGAAGGAGCCATGGTTTAATATCCAAATGCGAGATCTAAAAAGGAGCATTGCTAGAGAGGTGCGCCTGATAATCGTAACCTCAGGGAAATGCGGAAAAAATATAAGAAAAATTTAAGGGAGGCAGAAACAGTGTATAAAGAATCCATCTGGAATAAACTACTATGGGCAAGTAAACTGCCAACAAGCAGGGAATTCTGGGGAATACTCAATAACCTGACTAAGGGTTCAAGACTCCAACAAGACACCGGAATAGGAGAAGACATGTGGATCAAATACATTCAAAATATGTATAATAATTTGGATTACAATAAGCACGTTAATGCAGCCACGGGCCCGAAAGAATCTGGAGAAGAACATCTTAGTCTCCAGCCTCATGAAGGCCACCCTCAACAAATGCTAGAGATTAGCAGTAACGAGCTAGAAAATCTTATCAATACCAAACAATTGAAAGGAATAATAATAAAACTAAGAACGGAGGGGGCAGCAGGACCAAACGGGCTCCCAAACGCTCTTTTCAAGAACGCACCCGATTTTTGGGCAAACTATTTCACTCCCCTTTTCAACTACATCTATAATCAGAACATCGTACCAAATTCCTAGAGAGGGAATATAATCCATCCAATATTTAAAAATGGCCTTCATAGCAAGCCAGAAAACTATAGATTGATATCTCTGATTGATGTAGAAGCCAAATTATATGCATCATGTCTTCTTATCCACCTTCAAGAATGGATGAATGAGAAGAGTATAATCCCAAAGTTTCAAACAGGTTTTAGGTCAGGAATGGGAACAACTACAAATTTGGCAACTTTGGCTCTTTTAAGCGAAAAAGCACTAAAAAGGAAAACACAATTATTCGCATGCCTCATCGACCTGAAAGCCGCGTTTGATAGAGTGACTAGAACTCGACTTTGGAATAAATTAAAAACCTGGGGGCTACCGACCAAACTATTGGACGCAATGATCGCCCTTTACACGGAAACTTGGGCCAGAGTGAAACTAGGCGACGGAAGTAGAGTATCCGCAAGAATAAACACTCAGCACGGCTTAAAACAAGGCTGCGTCCTGGCGCCGAGTTTATTCAACTTGTTCTTAGCAGACATAACCAAGCATATGCAATCAGCAATGAGGCATCCGCCAATGCTGGCCAAAGAGCCTATACCTTTTTTACAATACGCGGACGACATCATAGTGCTAAGTCAAAGTCCGATTGGTCTGCAAAGAGCAATAAACAACTTAGTAATTTACCTGGACCAGGAAAATCTAGAGTTAAATAAAAAGAAAACGAAGGTGGTACGCCTAGTGGACCCCAAGGAAAATAAGTTTAAATGGTACGTTAAGGGAGATCAAGTGGAAGAGCAAGCCTCCTATAAATATCTAGGCATAAAACTGGGGCGCTGCATATCGTACAAGGACCATAAACAGGATTTAAATGCTAAAGCCCAATCATTAATTTTTGCTTTTCGACTGCTGAACAAAAAATTGAGCTGTCCGGCTTATACTCACCTCCTAAATGTGATGGCAGCACAAACTTTACCTACTCTGTCTTATGGTTTGGAAACATGGTGTGGTAAGGAGGCAGAGTTACTGAATGAGCTCCAGACTAAGATATATAAAGCCGTTTTTAATCTTCCCAAGTCCGCATCTCCCGCACAGGTTCGGCTAGAATTTGGCCTTCAAAATCAGAAGTTCCGGAGCATGAATTCCTTCGCGAAGCTCTGCCATAAATTTCGATCCTCAGAGCCCGGTACACTGAGCAATCTATGCTGGGATGAGATAAAAGCACAAATGGTGCAAGAAGTACCTACATCTTGGGGAGCCTTATTTGAGGAAATCACTGGTGGAATTAGACACCCAAGCAGTGTGGGAGAGCATGGCAGAAAAGACAATATTTAACAAAGCCAGTAATCTGTCTGCCAAGAAGAAATCGCTCCTGGAAGACAAAAACATCTTGTCCAAACGATGTCATGCATGGACAGTAATAAATTCCTATACTCATACAAAGCCCCAAGCCTACCTAGCAGCCCTTTTTAGCTCCGAGATAAAAAAAGAGCTTTATTCACTATCGGCTGGGAATCCATGACTCGAAGGACTTAATGCCATCATGGAAACGCAATTATCAAGAGGAGAACTGTCGTCTATGTGGTTATTCGGACAAAACATTAACCCATTTGTTGTGTGTATGCCCAGCTGTAAAGGACCTAAGGAAATCCTTTTTAAAATTGATCTTTAACGAGCTAAATATTCGTACATGCAGACAAGCTGTGATTAGATGGATGGAGGGCTCATCAATTATTCTGTCTTGTCGAGGTGTAAAATATTTTGCACATATTAGGAAATTACTCCGACAAGCAGATCAAGCAAATATGAACACTGGTTGAAAAAATACGATTATAGGTTGTCCGAACATTACAGGCTATACAGCACTAAGCACTTTAAAGGCATTTTAACCGCATGGTTGGTTTTAAACTAGCAGCTTTTCATCCACCAGTGCAGGTTGCATATCCCCAAATAAGAGACAGTTGCGGTTTGTGATAAAGATTTTTTATTATGTTAGTTGAATACAAAAAGACATTTGACTTCAGGCAAACCATCTTGTATTTAATATTTTAATCTTACCATGTACCAATGATTCTTTTTATGTGATACCATGGTTTTTATTGTGAAAATTCGTTTTATGCAATTTTGTAATGATTTTAAGTAATCACGCAATAAACAATAAACTGAAACTGGGTGCATTTTCCATGCTCCTAGGGACATATGTAAAGCTAATGTGGACTATGCCGCTCGTTAAAAGGCGTTTATAGCACTTTGCACTTCTGAGACGACCCTCCTTTACATTTTTAAAAATATTTTAACCCCGCCAGATTTTACAGTATTGTTTTAACACCCCCACTTTTGTATTAAAAAACACTGTGTCTGCAGTTTCATGCAATGATTTGAAATAATTGATCATAAATAAAATTAATTCATTCAAGATTATGACCCGTTCAAGAGGGTCGGCACGCTTCACGGTTGTAAATTGCCAAACCACAAATTTACAATACCTAGGGTTTGCAAATTAACAGATGAATAATTTCTGCCAAATTACGCTATAATGTGTGACAAATTGCTTACAATAATCCCCATTCCTCCATGCATAGATATTGCATTTTCCCAATTTGCACTTGCAATTTGCATCCAGTAGTCTCTTCTACAAATTGTGGGTGCTTACAGGGAAACCGGACACTACATCTAAAATGTAATTTGTTACCCAATTATGACCGAGGCCTTAATTTCCAAATTTATTAATAACAATAAACTTACTTTATAAATCACTGGGTGTATTGAGACTTGTTTATTTCTACAGCTATCGGCAAAATGGCCATCATGGAAGGAGCATCAGAGACGAGTTTCTGAGGGACTGGATCACCAACGGTGAATATCCTAATATTCCCACTGAAATCCACACCACTTTTCCCCAGGAACTGAATAAGGAACCAATACTACCTTCAGAAGATACCTGTGACATCGCCATAAGTTCTTCCTTACCTCACCCCGGGCCTCCGTCGTCGAGCCGATCGGAAGTCGGACGCACGCTGGGGCCATCCACTGGAGTGTCAGTTCACCGATGCTCTGCAGCGGAAGCGCGTCGCACACCATAGTATGGTTTAGCTGGTTGCTGTGTGCACCAAAGAGCCAAGGAACACGGTGCATCGCAGAGGTGATAAGGGGCTGCATTTACCCGAGGCTTCCGGAGGGTTTGACCTGCTGTCGGCCCCCTCGGTAAATCGGTGAGTGCTCTGTTTGCTGCGGCATGACCCGTAGCTGCCTGCCGCCCCCGAGCGGATGCGCTCACCGCCCAACATGCCTGCTCCCTATCGAAGGCACCCCCACCTGGTCGCCCCACCCGGATCCCACAAACTTAGACCACACCAATTTCACGTTATGGCAGAATTGAGGCCACAGTTTATTAGGCAGTTTTAAACTTACAAGCGATCCTTCAACATGCATTACTTCAATTTATTTGGAAGCCTCTGACCTCTGTACCATAGCCAGAAGCACTGTGCCCTACATTCAGTGCCGGAAATCATTTACTTCCACTGTGGGCAAGCATCTGCTTTCAACCCCCCACCGGGTGACCTTTCACTTCCGGTGCAACCACACCATTCCCAGGAGAAAGAGGGAGTTGCGACCCGCGCTTGTGTTTAAATACCCCACCACCCCCAGCCAAATTCCTTGCTTAAATTTATGGCTGGGCTGAACCCAGTGTCCTAATCTGCTGCCCAGCAAGTTCCCTGCCTACGCTCCCCTTACCCCCGCCCTTTCCAGCCCGGGTTCTGCTCCCGGGGGTGGCCTCTACTAAGGCCCCCAGTCCAGCCACATCCCCCCCCTTTGGGGTGGGGGGCCCTAACCAAGGGGCATTGTGAGTGGGGACAGAACGCTGTCCTGTGATTCACCCGGTGTCCCTGATCACTCGTGGGATCCAGGACCACCATTTTGGATTTTTTTCTCATCTTCCCCATCTTCCCCATCGTCCCTGGACCTGACTGATCGTACATAGACATTAAAATAAGACTAGTGCCCCTGATTTCCCTCAATAGAAACAGAAAGAGGACTACCGGAATCCAAGCTCCTCTTACACCTCCCGATTCGGTGGCCATCTTGGAATGGGCAGGACCCAGTCCCTACACAACTACACGAATCACACCACTACATTCCAGTGAAGAGCCCACCCCTCTATTCACTACAGAATCATCTGAAGTTAGTAGGCCCCTACCTACTATTACTTTCTGTGTCTAGTTTTGAAAACTACCTGGTTTAGAGACAACAGGGAAATCGCAGACTGGAACCGGAAGGGAACTTTGTTCACTGACCAGTCCAGTTTCTACGCAGATATTCAAAAGGAATTCCCTGACCATCTCTTAGCCCCAAACTAGATCTTCAAATATTTTCCATACGTCACACTTAAGGAGCTCCTCTCAACCTCCCACTGTCAATGCACTAGAATACTCCTAAATCTGCTCCACCCCTCATAAGGCTTCACCTTGGCCCATCACAGAATGGATGCAGAGCTTGTCCCTGCCGGTCGCCATGCCTTCACGATCAACTACCCTCCCAACCTCTCAAAAAATGCAGCCAAGAAGCACAAACATAGGCTACTAAAAACCCGACACGAAACTCTTATATCTGACTTTTACTTCTGTGCAAATAAGGGGAAATTAACCAATGATTTGATTTTCTACACCTGAAAACGGGCACGATGGAGGAATGTCTTCTACTCCATGCTTCGTATAGCAGGTACCAAGAAAACACAGTACGGCCTCAAACTTACAGCCTCGCCCTCGTCACTCTACTATGCGAACGCCACAATTTCCCTTTACAATAACGGGATTATCCTAATTCAAGCTTCGGATGACAACTTAGCCAAGATGGATAATATCTTCCCTACCCTCAAGACAGCTGTTAATTCCAAGTCTTCTCCTTCCCCCATAAAACATGATCTTACAAACGGTATCAATCTCTCATCCCTCCTCAGGCCTGGTGCGACCTAATGTGATCATAACCCCCCTCACTCCCGAAGCGACCTCTGTTACATCCAGTCCCCTGACTTAGTATCATCAGAACCTACACAGTCAACATCACCTACGAACCAAGCAGCTACTGGACCTACAGTTTCTCACACCTCCCCGGGCTCCACACGGATCCAAACTGGATCCCTTGGTGAGGATTCCTCTCCCTACTCCTCACCCCCTTCCTCCTCTAGGGAACCTTCCTGCTTGATCTACCCTAACACGCCCCTTTCCTCTACCTTATCCCATCTGCCACACACAACACCTATCACCCGCCATTCACCATCGGCTCCTCTCCCCTCCTTAACAGAGACTCATCAAGACCGCACTGCTTCATGCACCCCCTTTAACCTCCTCAATGCCACCTTGGTCCCCGCAGCGATCACTCAAGGACCCACTCCCCCGCCGGAACTTCCCATACAACCCTTATCCAACTACCAAAAACCAGATTGGGCCGCTCGTCTTGATGAGATCTTGTGTCACCTGCGTCTTCTCACAAAAGAACTCCGAGAACTGAAGGCCATTACTATCGAACATCTCCCCTTACTCAGCACACTTAGCTCACTAGGGACCCAAACTAGTGTCCTTATTGACACAATTCCTTCCCCTGTCACACACACTTTTCCCAACACCTTAAAAGCTTCACCCCTCCCAAATGCCTCCTGTCGCCCCAGAAGATTTAAGGATTATCTGTCGTCAAGTGAGATCCTTGATCTACTCGTATCTTATTCCCTCCCTCTTGACTCTGACAAGTCCCCACCGGCTCAAATCCAAACTATCCACGCTAACCCTGACAGAGAACCTGTCTACAATCCCAGAACTATAAATAGCGAAAACCTCAAGCGGGTTAACATCAGCCAGACCCCTACTCCTCAATTGACTGACCAACTGAAATGTGTACTTCTCAATTGCAGATCAGCTAGTAAACACGCCACCCATATCTATGATCTCATCCTGACTAACGAACTGGATATCATTATCCTCACAGAAACCTGTCTAAACTGCTCTTCCTCCCCTACCCTTGACCTTCTAGTCCCACCTAGTTATGACATAATTCGTATGGACAGATCCTTGAAACAGGGTGGAGGAATAGCCTGTATACACAGAAACACACTCTCGGTCTCACAATCAGAAACCCCCACTCCGATCGCCTGTGAATATCTATGCATCACCATTTCGTGCAAAACCCGTCCGGTCTGCAAATTACATACATTCTACCACCCCCCAGGAGACAATCTTCCCTTCATTGAGCACTTAATGGAAATCATCTCTTCCAATGATGACCCTCTAGTGTCCCAAATCTTCCTGGGAGACTTTACCCTACACTGGTCTAACCCTAACGATCACGTAGTGAATTGTCTCAAATCCTTCCTTTTGGATCAAGAACTGACACAATTCTGTGATAGCTCAACTCACAACAAGGGTGAAACTCTGGACCTCATAATAGCTAAAGGTAACACCCTCACACTGGACTCCATTATCCCATGCGATTGGACCGACCACTACTGCATCCTCTTCTTCATCAACAGGAAGGTGTCGGTAAAGGGGGTCCAGCCCATGAAAACAAAGCAATGGAAAAGGAACCTCCGAAATATAAACACTAAAGAACTAGCTACCCGTTGTAAAAATGCCTTGTCTCCCCAAGCAGACTTGAAGGATGTTCATATCCTCACTGATTTTTATAATTCCTCTATTTCTAGTGTCATGGATGCTATAGCCCCTTTACAGCACAAAAATGCCTCCCACAAAATTTCCAAACCTTGGTTCAACTCCAACCTAAATTCGGAACGCCATAAATTGAGGGCGGCCGAAAGATCATGGAGATCCATACCATCCACCGAACATTTACACCTTCTTAGAGCTATCAGGAATTCTTACAACAAAAAAATCAAGACTGCAAAAGCCGACTTCTTCAGATCCCAACTTAATCAAGCTCACAACTGCCCTAAGAAACTTTTGAGCTCATTAAACAACAATCGGTCAAGGCTCCCAACCGCCATGACCTTGGTGACGGCTCTCCTACGTGTGACGATTTAGCCGCCTTCTTCTCCCAGTAAACTAACAGCATCAATATAGACATTGAATCAAAAAGGGCTCTTCTCCAAATGTATGAAACCACGGCCCCACCTACCCACCAAGAGCCACTCATCCCCCCTAGTTTAGGCCTCAAAAACAATGCATCCTGGCACACCTTTACTCACCTCAGTGAAAGTGACATTTACAACACTCTTCTTGCAATCAATCCATCTAACCACTTCAGCGACCCTCTTCCACCTCCCATCTTCAAGGAAATAAAAGCCTCCATCCTCCCCTTATGGTCCAAGATCAACGCCTCACTAGTGCAAGGCACGATCTCCGACTGTCTAAAAGCAGCATAGGTTTCCCCCATTCTAAAAAAACATAACGCAAACACCTCCGATATGAACAACTTCTGTCCCATTTCCAACATCCCAACTCTGGCAAAACATTTTGAAAAATGCGTGCTAATTCAACTCTGTTCACACATCGAGAAATTCCAATTGTTGGATCATCGTCAATCTGGTTTAAGGAGAGGGCACGGCACCGAATCTGCACTCACGCACATCATGGATGACATCCTAAAGTTCCTAGACCATAATGAATCTTGCTTATTGATCCTCCTTGACTTATCTTCTGCCTTCGACACTGTGAACCATATCAAACTACTATCTACTCTAGAACACAGGATGGGCTTATCAGGGTCGGTATTGAATTGGTTCACTTCCTTCCTTCAAAACAGGTCCCAAAGAATCAACATGAATCAGTCTCTTTCTAAGCCCCGTACAGTATCTATGGGGGTTCCACAGGGGTCCGCACTATCACCCATACTGTTCAATTTACTCTTGCAGCCGTTAGCAAATGCCTTGAACTCCACGAACATTCTTTTTCATATGTATGCGGATGACACTCAACTTTATCTGAAAATCACCTCCCAGAAGACATCATCTCACTCAACTCAATCCTGATGAACACTCAACACTGGCTCACTGAGAACTACCTCATGCTCAACACATCCACAACTGAATTCCTTCTCATCGCTCCTCCTAATCACAGTCCGAAGATTGACCTCTGGATGAAGTATTTAACAGCCTTCAACAGCTCCCCCCACATTATTGAGTCAGCTGAATCCCTCAGAATCACACTAGACATGCACTTGAATATGAAGAACCCTATCAGCAATGCAACCAAGGGAGTCAAACACCAGCAATGCAGCCAAGGGAGTCAAACACCAGCAATGCAACCAAGGGAGCCAAACACCAGCAATGCAACCAAGGGAGCCAAACATCAGCAATGCAACCAAGGGAGCCAAACATCAGCAATGCAACCAAGGGAGCCAAACACCAGCAATGCAACCAAGGGAGTCAAACACCAGCAATGCAACCAAGGGAGCCAAACACCAGCAATGCAACCAAGGGAGCCAAACACCAGCAATGCAACCAAGGGAGTCAAACACCAGCAATGCAACCAAGGGAGTCAAACACCAGTGATGCAACCAAGGGAGCCAAACATCAGCAATGCAACCAAGGGAGTCAAACACCAGCAATGCAACCAAGGGAGCCAAACATCAGCAATGCAACCAAGGGAGACAAACACCAGCGATGCAACCAAGGGAGTCAAACACCAGCGATGCAACCAAGGGAGTCAAACACCAGCAATGCAACCAAGGGAGTCAAACACCAGCAATGCAACCAAGGGAGTCAAACACCAGCAATGCACCCAAGGGAGCCAAACACCAGCAATGCAGCCAAGGGAGTCAAACACCAGCAATGCAACCAAGGGAGCCAAACACCAGCAATGCAACCAAGGGAGCCAAACATCAGCAATGCAACCAAGGGAGTCAAACACCAGCAATGCAACCAAGGGAGCCAAACACCAGCAATGCAACCAAGGGAGCCAAACACCAGCAATGCAACCAAGGGAGTCAAACACCAGCAATGCAACCAAGGGAGTCAAACACCAGTGATGCAACCAAGGGAGCCAAACATCAGCAATGCAACCAAGGAGTCAAACACCAGCAATGCAACCAAGGGAGCCAAACATCAGCAATGCAACCAAGGGAGACAAACACCAGCGATGCAACCAAGGAGTCAAACACCAGCGATGCAACCAAGGAGTCAAACACCAGCAATGCAACCAAGGGAGTCAAACACCAGCAATGCAACCAAGGGAGTCAAACACCAGCAATGCAACCAAGGGAGCCAAACACCAGCAATGCAACCAAGGGAGTCAAACATCAGCAATGCAACCGAGGGAGTCAAACATCAGCAATGCAACCGAGGGAGTCAAACATCAGCAATGCAACCAAGGGAGCCAAACATCAGCAATGCAACCAAGGGAGTCAAACATCAGCAATGCAACCGAGGGAGTCAAACTTCAGCAATGCAGCCGAGGGAGTCAAACTTCAGCAATGCAGCCGAGGGAGTCAAACACCAGTAATGCAGCCAAGGGACTCAAACACCAGCAATGCAACCAAGGGAGCCAAACACCAGCAATGCAACCAAGGGAGCCAGACATCAGCAATGCAACCAAGGGAGTCAAACACCAGCAATGCAACCAAGGGAGTCAAACACCAGCAATGCAACCAAGGGAGCCAAACATCAGCAATGCAACCAAGGGAGTCAAACACCAGCAATGCAACCAAGGGAGCCAAACATCAGCAATGCAACCAAGGGAGACAAACACCAGCGATGCAACCAAGGGAGTCAAACACCAGCGATGCAACCAAGGGATTCAAACACCAGCAATGCAACCAAGGGAGTCAAACACCAGCAATGCAACCAAGGGAGTCAAACACCAGCAATGCAACCAAGGGAGTCAAACACCAGCAATGCAACCAAGGGAGCCAAACACCAGCAATGCAACCAAGGGAGTCAAACATCAGCAATGCAACCAAGGGAGTCAAACATCAGCAATGCAACCAAGGGAACCAAACATCAGCAATGCAACCAAGGGAGTCAAACATCAGCAATGCAACCGAGGGAGTCAAACTTCAGCAATGCAGCCGAGGGAGTCAAACACCAGTAATGCAGCCAAGGGACTCAAACACCAGCAATGCAACCAAGGGAGCCAAACACCAGCAATGCAACCAAGGGAGCCAGACATCAGCAATGCAACCAAGGGAGCCAAACATCAGCAATGCAGCCAAGGGAGTCAAACACCAGCAATGCAACCAAGGGAGTCAAACATCAGCAATGCAACCAAGGGAGCCAAACATCAGCAATGCAACCAAGGGAGTCAAACACCAGCAATGCAACCAAGGGAGTCAAACACCAGCAATGCAACCAAGGGAGTCAAACATCAGCAATGCAGCCAAGGGAGCCAAACATCAGTTGAGTTTACTAAGGAATCTCAAACCATTCCTTCCACAGAAAGACTTCAAATTGGCGGTGCAAGCTATAGTTTTGCCAAGACTAGACTATGGTAGTTCCATGCTCTGTGGTCTCCCCAAACAGAACTTGGTCCCACTAAGGGCTTCCCTTAATGCCGCAGCTAGACTGATTACTGGTACAAAAAGAAAAGAACTCGTATCCCCAGCCCTAAAATCCCTAAACTGGTTGCCATACGATGCAAGAATAAGGTTAAAAATTGCCTGCATGACGCACAAAACCCTTCACTTCAAGACCCCCATCTATCTGGCTCAAAAACTAGAACCATCAGGGGGCTGCAGAGCGTCACAAAGAGCAAGTACAATGCTTCTGAAACCACAGATCTTCCACAAAAAGAGATCG